>JAOVVA010000052.1:2147856-2172618 GCA_028565275.1 Leiocassis micropogon | reverse complement strand
TACTGCGTCAGTGAAAGCCTAGACCTTAACCTGATTTCTTTGTGGAAAGACAGTGGCAAGTGGTTGCTAAGTGGTTGCGATGGTGGACTGCTGATTAAAAGATACCCAGCACCACCCGAAGTGCCGTTTGATCAGCCACTGATCAAAATCAGACGATAATCAATTTTTACAGATCGGTTGTCTCTCAACTGGCTAATTACATAAACCGATACTATTGTGATGATGGAAAACACATGAGTTGAGAGCCACAACAACATACCATCGCCAGTCTGGGAATATTACCAAGTCTCTTTAAAAGACATAAAACTTGCAATTAGCAAAAAAAATTCTTAAGTACATGGGGAACACCTGCCTAAAGCTTTAACACAACAAATTTTATTTGCCACATGAGAACAACGCAGTGTGAATAATTTGAGTATGAAATGTTATCTGCAAAGGCACCAGCTAAGTCTTGTAAGTCGACCCTCAGTCAACCATCTATAGCAGAAGCCCTCAAAAAGCTGAGCGAATATTTAGCATAGCTGCACACATTCTGGTTGATAAGAGCAATAGACTGCATCTTAAAATTGCTTACCAATGATTGACTTACCAAATAGAAAATGACTGTCGTCGTCTGTGTTTATTTAGAAATGTTCTGTGTAGAGTTTTGAATTGTTGTGCTGCACCCTATAACGAGTGACTATGGCAGGACAGTAGAATTTTAAATAATCATTTTGGCATTTGTGAAAGCCCCTTAAGGCTAAGGAATGAAACATTTTGCTCTTTAATCAAGCAAAGCCTATTCTATTAGTTTCAGTGCACCTTTGATGGCAGATCCCAATAACTTCCACACACACCTGTGATCAGTTATTAATTTCTGTGACCGGGGATCAATCCAAGCCAGGGGGTCATTTTAGGGCATAACACTGCACTCTCAGTTCGAATATTTTACATGTCCTCACCTCAGTCTGCTGTGGATATGTTTGACCATTCATATATAATGACCAAGATGCTGATTGTCTCATAGTGGAGCTTTACATTACTGCTTTTTATTAACAGCACAGTTTTGGAACACAAGAGACAAACTGATTTAAAATTTCCTGCAGGCAGAATAAACACACATCCAGTCATCTCTGGAGGTTCAGTTTTTTAAGGCTACTTTTTTTGAGTAAGCCACGCTATGTCGCGCTTTAGTTTATCTTTCTTGAGGATTGTGGTGGCTTGTTGGTGCGTTACCATAATTTCTGTGCCTTCCGCATACCCTGGCTATACTCAGTACACCATCGCATTGTTAGATAGTTGTTAAGTTAAAAATCATAACCTAATCTGGCACATAACTGCTCATTACTTTTCCTTAACTCAACATTTTGTTTTCATTTATGGCGCAGGTTTAACTTGAGGCAAATACCCAGGTACTGACTAAGTTTCATCCAATTCTGACAGACATACAGACAGAAAATTGGTTCAGACTATATTTTATTTATATAGATTATTCTTTTTATTATTATAGGGTATTGGTGGCTCAGTGGTAGGTTTCTCGACTGTCATGTGGAAGGCCCGGGTTCGATTCCCAGCCAACGCCCAAACCCCAGCCACTGCAGTGCCAGTCCCAAGCCCGGGTAAAATGTGAGGGTTGCGTCAGGAAGGGCATCCGGAGCAGCCAAAAGACGAACATTATTTTTTATTATGATGCACCTTAAAATGTGTTTTATGCAAATGTATTATTATTTAATTTCTCTCTCTTTACATTTGACCATTTATTCACTTGTTTAGGCTTCAATTATTATAAAAGCCTTTATACTTAATGTAAGATAGGTGGTGAACAAAGTTAAATTGTTATGTTTGCACATATCTTGATGGGCTCATGCTACACATAGAGCAATATTTATTTATTTTCCATGAATGTTTCATGAATGCATTTCTAAATTCCATTTTTTTTCTGACAGTGCATTAGAATATCACATTTATAATTAAAATGTGAAACTCTCATTATAGATTTATTGCACATCAAGTAAAAATTTTTCATTATTTTTATGATTATGGCATAAAGTTCATCAAAATCAAAAATTAATTAGCTCGAAAAATCTTTTAAGTAAAAATATTTAAATTCATATTTCAATCCCACGTATCTCTTGGTCCAGTTCAGGACATGCAAAGACAATTACAGTGAAGTTTTTTTTTTTTTTTTGGTAAGGTAAATGAGGTCATCACTTAAAGGGCTGGCTGTTCGCAGTGTGTTCGTTAAATTCAGTGGAAGGGAAAAGTGATTTAGGAAATGGCGCACAAGCAACAGGGATGATGCAGCCTCAAGTCAGCCTTTGTCAAGCAAAGATTATTTGAAAACTTGGGAGAGCTTCACAAGGAGTGGAGAGAGGCTATAGTCAGTGCATCAAGAGCCATCGTGCACAGACATCTTTAGGAAATGGGCAATAACAGTTGCATTCCTCGTATCATGTCACTATACCAGACAACGCCAGAAGTGTCTCACCTGGGTTAAGGAGAAAGAACTGGACTGTATTTCACTGTTCCAAAGTTCTTTTCAAATGAAAATAAATTTTTCATTTTATTTGTCAATCAAGGTCCCAGTGTGGTTTATAAAGTCCAAAATAATTGCAGCCCTCTACCAGGAGACTTTGAAGCACTTTATTCTTCTGTCTGCTGACAAGCTTTAGGAAGATGCTGATTCTCTTTTCCACCTGCCCCTGCCCGCAGTGCCAAAACTACCACTAACTGACCAGTCCAATTTTAGTATGCTTGATTGGCCAGCTAACTCGCCTCACCTGAATATTTGCCTCAATACACCCGAGTATTGTCAAGAGACACAGACAGGACAAAACACAGACGAGCTGAAGCCTGCTATCAAAGCAACTTGGTTTTCAACTACCCTCCAGCAGTGGCACAAGTTGATCGCCTCCATGCCATGCTGTACTGATGCAGAAATTCATGCTAAAGGATTACCGACCAAGTATTGGGTGCATAAATTAACACTGTTGTAAATCTTTTTCTAATTAATCTTAGGAAATATTCTAATATTTTGAGCTGTTGGATTTTGTCTTTTATGAGCTTTAAGCAGTAATCAAAATTTAAAAAATGAAATAAATTAAATTATGTGTAATGAATCTAAAACACAAGTTCAGTTTAACTGCCATGTGTAGTCTAATCCAATAGTCTGGCTCAGACAGAAAGGTAACATTTTTTTATATATCAAAAGCATCAGGTATATATTTATTCACCTAATGCTCAGCTAAAGTTATATCTCAAGACAAAGTCGAATATGCAGGATTTCACCATGAATGTTCGTTCTCTCAAACATAAGCATGTTCAGTTTATAGATGCTGCTCAAAGAAACATGTGAGCCAGGAACAGGACATTACTTAAAACCACCACACTTACCAGGACAAGAACTGTCCATTCAATGCCATCCTGGCAGGGGCCTCGGCTAAAGGACGCTCCAAAATAACATCCCTTTCCACTGTCCTGAGACAGAAATGAATTGGACGTCTTCAGAGGGCCACAAAAACACATGGTGGTTTTGTTTTCAGCACAAACAAAATTAAAAATGACAATCACAATAAAAAAGGAGAAAAAATAACACCAATCAAAACTATTTACCTTTCCTTTCTGGTTTAAAATTACTAAATAACTCCAGCTCTGTCAGTGAAATACCATACCTAAACTAAACTACTCCCAAAAATATGAAGAAAAACACAAGTGCACAATTATCCAGGAGGACTGCAACACAACATCACCCTCAATTTGTGTTACCAGATTATAAATTGTCAGAGGTAGGAGCATCCACTGTGCCCACAGTACTGATTGTTCTCCCGTCTACAAAGCTTTTAAGGTAACCTCCCTTTAATGAGGAAAGGAAAAAAGTGAAAGGAAATGAAGAAAATGTACATGTAAAGGGATTAAACAGTAATAGATTAAGCTTGCTGATAAGCAATGTCCCCATAAGTATAAAAAAAATATATTGAAAGCAAGAACCTTTATTTCTGTTACAAACAGAAAAATAGCCCAAATCAGCAGTGGGGAACGGCATAGTTACCTGGAGTGCCAAGGAGATTGTTGTCTCTCATCAGCCTGTAGTCCTCGTCATTCAGATTGTTAACGAACTGGTAGAATGCTTCCTCTCTGTGAAGGCGGTCTTGCTGTTGCCTGCGTTGTGAATCGGCCTGTTCACTACTGCCTTGATCTGCGTTATCCGAACCCTCCATTGCAGTCAAACCGAGGAAAAGAATAAGTCAGCACCACCTGGATGCAGGGAAGGTAGGGACATTCATCAGCAAATGTGCTCAACATAGGTCATCAAAAATCAAAAACTATAAAAGTGTTTCTGAAACCTGATGCTGAACAAAGTACGAACAAAAATTGTCAAACATAAGGTCAAACATTAGAAACCATTAGAAATACATTACAAACATTAGAAATAATTCAGTATTCTTTCTTTATATCAAAACTTCAAGTGTGTACTGGGCTATGATATGCCTGGAGATGAATTCAAATGAGTTTGATGTCCAGAGGCAACTGATATAATTGATCTAACGAGGTACCGCCCCTGTTTCAGAGATAATCGTCATACAAGTTTTATTTTTGCCATACACACCAAACTATTTAAATGCTAAGAGTTTGGATTATTGGTGAATGAAGTGCAACACCATCAACAATGATTGCAAGAACACTATTTGCCTAGCATGCGTTTTGGCAGCTAATAGCTGCCATGACCCATTTGATTCACTTATAACGGGTTAATACATGTCTAACGAGCTAGTCTTAAAAATGGACCCTGTCGCAGGAAATGGAAACAAAATGGCATCATGAAAGGAGACCAACATGGCAACTAATCAAGACAACTAGATTAACATAACCAGGCAACACATCCTGAAGTACACCTTCCAGCCACAGCCAGATGATCCAATTAAACCAGCAGTCTGGCTAAATAGCTAACGTTAGCAAACAGCTTTTCATTGTCAGAGCCAAAATGAGACAACTTACAACAGATTTTACCATTCAACCTCATTAAATCTATAATTATACTGAAAAGGTTTGGTCATCCATAAGGACGAAACCATGCCAGTGTTTTTCGTAATCGACGAAAACCAGTGCCATTGTTATTACTGTTAGCTAATAAGTCATGTCAATGATAAGCACTTGTGCTATCGTAGTTCGCTCAAATGAGTGAGCTTACATAAAACCACAACGAGGGTACTGATGTCAGTAAGTTTCATCTAATGCAGTATTAATATCGTTAAAAGATAAAACGATCGTTACCTTTTTGTTTGCCCAACCAAATCCGGTTTCCTTTGGAATGAGCTACGTGCTAGTTGGCTACTCAGAGGCCTTCTTACTTTCGACAGTTTAATAGCTAGCAAACGCTAAGAATTCATTCCAAATGAGCACAAACTACACTAGTTAGAGTGTAAAGCCACCGTTTCAGAGCCTAACTAGGTAGAACACGAAATAAACAGAAATTAACTGAAGTATTTTATAGTCTGTCCTCAAACTACGTATTTAGCCACCGAGTGAGCTAGCATAGTTAGCAGAGCAGGAATTGCAGCTCCTTGGTCGGTATAAATAAAATTATCCGCTAAGAGAATACCTTTTCAAATTCCTCGATTCTGACACTAATCTTCAAGCCACTTTGTCTAGTTGTGTATTTCAAAAACGGTGATCTTTTCCGGCATTAGAAATCTATTTTCACGAACATAAGACCATCCGTTATCTTCACACTCGTTTCCGTTTCCGGTTTGTAGGAACGATGGGAAATCTTACGAAAGACAAGAGCAGGTTTCGAAACGTTACGTCGACGTCATTTTTTGTCTATAAAAACAGAGTGACAGTATTGCAGTTTTGCAGTAACGTTAGACAAAGTAAAATAATAATAATTAAAAAAACATTGGTTGATATTGTGCGTTCACCAGACTTATATTTTAACCTCAGAGATTCACAATGAATTAAAATAATTTAGTTAATTTAAATAACTATTATTAAAATATTAATTTAGTTAAAACTACTAGTATAACATGACAAATTCGGCAAAATAAATGCGTAAAAAAAACGGAAGTTGTAAAATATACTATTATTTTCGGCGAATATCTCCGAAAGCTTCCTAAAAGCCTTGTTAGTCACGTGACTACGGATCATAATCGTTTATGATGGAGCCCCGTGGATGACACGGAGTTGAACAGACAGTAAGAAATTCTGTATAAAAGAGACATGAAGTGGCACCAAACACACTTTATCCAATTACACATAGGATACATGCAGTCATACATTGTGCTATAAATAATTGTTGATATCCTGTTGTTTTATGGTTGTATTTCTAACATTGGCTGCATGGTGGCTTAGTGGGTCGCAGTGTTGCCTCGAACTTTCAGCGTTCGATTCCTGCCTGTTGCCATTTTGCTTGGTAGGTTTCCACCTGGTTCTCCGGTTTCCTCCCACCATCCATAGACATGCAGGTTAGGCTAATTGGTGTGAATGAAAATCGGGTGTCAAACTGGCAACCCGACCCCTTAAGTAACTGCCACAAAAACGACTGATATAGCTCCAGGGTGGGGAGTACCTGTCGCCCGATGTGCCAGGTGGCACATGGTCTCTCCCCCTACATACTGTATGCTTTAGATTAATCAGCACGACTGTTGGTTTAGTAATTAGCACTGACGCCTTGCGTCTTCAGGTTCTGAGTTCGATTTCAGCCTCGGGTCTCTGTGCATGGAATTTGCATATTCTCCCTGTGCTTGGTGTGTTTCTTCTGGGTACTCCGGTTTCCTTCCATAGTCCAAAGGCATGCACCACTACGCCCCTGCCACCATAAATGAATCAATCAATAATTAATTCATTTAGTAAAACACATGATACAGCATGTAAACAGGTTATGGTGTTTGTCACACAATTAAACACAACCCTGTAGAAACAGCAGGCATGTAACCTCATATGTATACAGTTCTCACGAGACATAATTTGCTTCATTAATCAATCTTTTATTTATTTATTTTTTTACCCCATTGTAGAATGAAATGTCTTTGCCACAATCTGGGGCAGAATGACCGTCAGTGCTCAGAACACCACCAACAGGGGGTTAGACCAGGGGCTGGTAGATTCACTCCAATTTTTAGCATTCTGTTCTTTTCATCATTGATAGCGCGCCTGTGGGCTTCTGGGACCCGATATGGGCATTGGCAGATGACAACTCCTTGAGTGGTCTTGATGTCATGCTGCACCAAGTGGCTGAGGTCGGGAACGGCCAAAAACAAATCACAGAACTGATCTGAGTGTTCTTTCAACTTCTGGTGCTTAGCCATTGTCAGTTCTCTTTTGTGGACCCTCGGTTTTGTTAGCAACAAGCAAGGCAGTTAAGTCGACTGAGTGATGTACGTTTTTTTTTCTTTCTTGCCTAACAATGAACTTTAGAGTATATTTAGTGTTTTACATTTAACAAATGAAAACATCTGTGTGTTGATCTATGTGTTAATCTAAATCATAAACACGTATACACACACACACACACACACACACACATTGCTGTTAAAAAGTCTGATTTATCTGATTTAATTATATATTTTTTGCATATTTGTCACACGTAAATGATTGAGATACTGATTTGAGAATTAGCTTTTTTATAATAATTGAGTGAGAGAGAGAATAACTCAGTTAAATGTATGAAGGATTACTTTGTTTACTTTTGAAGAGTATGCACGATTTGATGTAATTTCCTTACCTGGCAGAGTAACTCTGAATTGGGGAAAATGCAGAGATGACGTGGCATTTCTGGTTTCAAAACGTGGTCCCCATCTACTCTGTTAAGAAAGTTGTGCAAAAGTAATAAAAGTGCCATCAATAGCAGGGTTAGGGTTAGGGTTTTTTTTTTAAATCCCCTATTAAAAAGAAGAACGATTGTGCACACTATTTGCTATAGATGGTTCTGTTACAATATTTTTTTTTTTTTCACTTTTGGGTCTGAGGAAGGACAGGCAGTATATGTGTATGTCGGCTATAGGCTTCCCTCTTAGTGAAAAAGAAAGGCTTAACTTACTTATGATTTACTATTAATGTCAAATAGCTTATTGTGTGACAGGGTGTAATATACATATATACCCACAAGGAACCTAGAATAGGAAAAAGTTAATTGCAACAACAATCTGACCCCACCCCAACACCAAGAGCTGAATATGCTGATGTCTAGGATCTATTCTGCACAAGGATTCATTGTCTTACCAGGAGACCTGCTGTCATGCCATCAAGTAATGCAGGCTAAAACTTTACAATGGCATTATAGAGAATAAAATTTCTAAAAACTCTATCTTAGTGGTTCCTTGGTCCTTCTGTTCGGATTGCATGGGACCCCTGCCAACTTTAATGGACATCATTCTGTGCTGCCATCACCCATATGCCAGCACCTACAGTATTTAGATGAAATTGTCATCCACTCGTACACGTGAAAAGATCTTGTACTTTACGTCACTTTGGGGATGAAAAATTCAGTGTGCCTGGCAGGGTACGAAGACTCACCACCACTGATTCATTGACACGCTGTTTCGCTATAAAAGGCCGCTGCAGTGTCAAGAAGGTGAGTAGAGTGCAGTCTTCTTCACTATGGACTTCAACCTGCTGATGCTCTGCTGCCGCAAATCAGCTCTATGACAACTGCTCTATTCAACCCGCCTGCTGCCTCAACCCTCCCAACCTCTGCCATGGACAGCCGCCACCCACCTTTGTCATGCCATCATGACTTGCCAAGGTTTGACTATGAGATTTAAATCCTGTACCATGGATACACCTTCTCTCCTGCACCTACACACACACACACACGCGCACACACACCTCCCACTTCCCCGACAACAGCTACTGAAAATAAAGTAGCATTTTTTCCCCTTTGCAACACCTGGGTCTCATCATCTGTGGTCTGCTACACCTGAACTGAGCTCTTACCGTCACATATACAGTACATTACTGCACAGTGATTTTTTTTTCTTTGCATATCACAGGTAGTAAGCTGGAGTCAGAGTCAACCAAGGGGCAACCATACAGGCATACAGTGCCCCTGAAGTAGGCAGCTGCCTCCTGAGACACAGATGGGAATCGGTCAATGAGACTAGGCACTATGTCTCTTAAGGGCATTGTTTCTCTTTTTTTTTTCAGTTGACACTTGTGGTACATCAGGAAAGGCGTGCCAGTCTCTTCTTAGGGGTAGAGCAAGAGGAAAGTCAGGAACAAGGCCTAAGCACACATATCCAATCCATCTTGGCTCCTGAGCTGCACTTCCAGACTTATTTAACGCAGGCATCCGAGAGTGTCTAGCAGTACAGTGACTGATGTCCTCTCTAGAGTCACGTGGGCAGCTTTGGCTAGGATCATACCGTGGAAACTGCAGATGGCCAGCCAGGGTTTTTGACTAAGGAACCGGGATTCATCCAAATCATCTGGCACTGGCTTGACCCAAAAAGGACATGCTTGAGTGTGTCACAGGTGTGTGTGTCACAGGACACCACTTCAAGCATCTAAAAATAATTATAGCGAACTTTATGCATTTGAGCTGATTAAGGAGTTCCTTATTAAAGGGTCCAGATACTTATGTAAATTAATAAATTTGCAAACGTTTTTACTTTTACGTCATGTTTCATTATGTTTTACGTTATGTGTGTGTGTGTGTGTGTGTGTGTGTGTGTGTGTGTGTGTGTGTGTGTGTGTGTGTGTATACACTCGTGAAACAAATATGAATCTAAATTCTTTTTACCAACAATACCAGAAAGAACACAAGGAACTTAAGTATTTGTTGTATAGGAGTTTTATATTGTTCACTAAGAAGAAATACATTTTCAGTGGAATTTCAGCATTTAACATTGTTTTCAGTAACATTCTGGTAGGGTGTTATTTTATTTAATGTCATAAAAAATCTTTAAACTTCAGTTTGAACTTCAGATTATTATATTTTGTATTCTAATTTAAACTGATGGTTCAAATCCACTTACAGGTAAACATTGTGAGATTGTGGTGTAACCAAAGACTAGGTTAATGTTTGTCATAATAGGGGAATAAAAATCTCTGAGACCCTCTAGTGGCTGGCTGCAATATTTAAACATGCTCATTCACATTTTAATGGATGGAAAACAAGCAAAACTCACAGTTAGGTAACATCTACAAATTATGAAATGTATCCCCTGATATTTTTTTTCCTGAAGATGTAAAGGTGTTTAATTTCAATGGTGTGTTTGATGGTGTAATTGACAGATTTACGGTGGTATGATGAACTGCTAGAACTGACAGTGTAGCCTCATGCATGTCCACACACTTTTCAATGGACACTTGAAGCCCTTGTTGAGCTTATAGCTCAGGAAACATCTCTCAAACTTTGTACCAAACATTCAGTCTTCACTGGTCTGTAGTGAAACCGTATTGTACTAGAAACTGTTCAAAAAGACCTGCGGGGCTTTTTAGTCTTTTTTTTTTTTCAGGCATCTGGCTCCATACACCAACAAGCTAGAGCACCTTGGAGGGAAACTCTATACTCTATAGGTAGATGTCATAATATTAATATGGTTTTGATATTAAAAGCTTTGGATAAAATTGCACAATGTATATTTTAAATATACGCTACCAGAAGAATAAGTGGATCTAGGAGCATGGATCTTGGAAAGCATCACTTTTATTTTTAAAATAATACTATATTGAGCGTAAACTGAACACTATTTACCAGCATATTTTCAGTGTGTTTATTACATTAGATACTTACATTACTTCTATTAACACAATTAGCTAATGTCAGCTTCCTAGAAACCTAGTCTACCTTGGCTTGAAGCTCTGAAATCTTAAGCCATACTGTTTATCAAGCTGAATATTTGCATAGGATCATGTACACGAAAAGTAAAAGTTCTATAATTTCTTCAAAGATTTATTCAAGAAGCAACTTCAAATGATATAAAGGTAGATAAATATATATTTGGACATTAACAAAGTTAGTTATGTTAGCTGTCTACCACAGTATTGAAATAAAACAATACATTTACTGTAAGAGCTCAAAAGTGCAGACTTGGATCACCAGCGTGTTTTTTGGCAGGTGATACTTTGCAAGGGTTTTACTGCAGCTGTCTTCAGGTGCTTCTTGTTCTTTGGCAGGTTTTGCTTTCAGCTAAATCAAATGCATGCTCAATTGTATTCAGGTCAGGTGATTTACATGACCATTGCACAACAATCACTTACTTATCATCTATACCGCTTTATCCTGTATACAGTACAAGGTTGCAGGGGAGCCTTAAGCCTATACCAGGAGACTTAGGGCACGAAATGACTCTGGATGGGGTGCCAATCCATTGTAGGGCACACACACATACACACATGCTCATTCACTATGGGCAGTTTGGGAATGCCTATTAGCTAAATCTGCATGATTTTGGACTGTGGGAGGAAGCCCAAGCACCCAGACAAAACCCACCCAGCACAGGGAGAACATGCAAACTCCATGCACACAGAGCAGGAACCAAACCCAGACCCTGGAGGGTTAAAAAAAAAAAAAAAAAAAACATTCTAAAAAAAAAAGAAGGTTTGACTTGCTTTCTAAGTATGCTTCTGGTCATCCCTGTGATGTAATACGCACCCTTGCTTATGTAATACTGTAAAGCACCATCCAATGTGTTTCATTGCATTTGGCTCAATTTGAGCAGTATATATAGGCCTATTTCAGGCTACTTTTATCAGCAGTCACAGCAACAATAAATATGAGGGAACAAGTTCTATTGGCAGCTGTCCATGTCCATGTCAAAAGATGAAGTGGAATGGTTCATATCATGAGCAGTTCCTTTCCATCTCCATAGTATTCTTTTTCCATCATCTTGTTAAAAAGTTGAGCTTTGTCTCATCTGTCCTTATAATTTTTTTCTAATCTGATATTCCTATGTTTGAGGCATATCAAGTGTTTCCATCCTGTGATGGAATTTGACACAGATACCTTTACCTCCAACATAATGTTCCTGATCTGGTCATCTGTTTTAAAGGAATTTTCCTTAACAGAAAGGATATTCTTTTGTCATCTACCATTGTTTTTTCCCATCATATTAGAGGGCTTTTGGCATTTCTGAGCTAACTAGTGCATTCTTTCTTTACAAAAAATCCTGAATAATTGAGTTGGCCTTGTAATGATTTCATAATCCACTGCCAGTAACAGCTCTTTTGACTTGTGTATAAATACCCTCAAATTAATTACTGCACATTTATATATGAATTATACTGTCAAGCTTATTTTAATCATATTTAAAGCACTTCCCAGACACACTTAACAGAAAGAATGAGAAAGAATGTTTAAAAACCGCCATGAGCTTCTTAGAAGATGTAAACTGGCTTATAAGTCGAATCTGTATGCCGCAATATCTTTTAACGCTTTGCAAATCTTGGTGAATCGGACGAGATCATTAAAACGATTTAAAAAATAGCAGTTTCCCAGTATGATGTGTGGTGTGCAAGATCACCTAGGTACAGTATAGATCCTCTCCTCTACCTTCATGTTAATCCATTTTCTTACTTCACACCTTATTCACCTATGTAGATTTTGACCTTTTCATGTGCTAATACCCTGCTAAATATTTTACTGTCACAGAGGTGAGTCAAAATGACTTCCAACTCTTCCCTTCTGCATTTGTTCACCATTTAGTAGTCATTTCATGTTGTCATCCCTCTTTGCACTTGACCTTTTATGGAATTTTGTGGGCGTCATTAAAATAACATTGGCTATATTGGGAATGTGATGTCACATAGAATACATGTTTCACAAAACATTTGTAAATTCCGCATATCATTTAAGTTCTGTTTGTCTTATGAAAAGATTTACACACAACAAAAGATTATTAGATTGGTCCCAATGGGAGTAAATGGAGCTATATTGTTCACTCATACTGTATATACCCCTAGTAGACATGCTTTAGTTTATATCCAATTTCCAACAATTACCTGATATACAGTATAGTTCACTTTCCATATTGTTCAATATACCCTCTTTTTCTTTTGATAATCTACCGCATCTTGTTATGATTGTGAGATTACCTACATACAGAACATCAGCAAAATGAATAGCTACAGACCTGCATTTCCTGAGTTCAATGTATCTTCTCAAAATTAATAATAGTGACACATTTTTGTTATCGTCAGGCCCTAGATAAAGGTACACAATAACAATTTTCTCATGTTTGTCTCTTAAAATATGTACGATGTAAAATGTAAAATGTAGCTTTTAATTCCTCTTATATAGTCAAATAGTTTGGGCATTTATTGAAGAAATTTCAAAACTGCCCTCAGTCCTTAAGTTAGTTTCCTATAAACAAGTTTTCTGTTATTTACTTCATTAAGGGGAAACATTAAAATTCTCATATAAGGTAATCAAACATCCATTACACTGTGTACCAAGAGTCATTTAAATACTTTATTAGCTTAAATATATATTTGTAAATGAGAGGTCACTTAGACTTGAGTAGCAAGTGTCAAATATGGTAAGCATTAAAAGCAGCCAACAATCCATGGGTAAATCAAAGCAGAGACAGTACAAAAACCTTGGCTTTTAGAATATGTTAAGGCCAAAACTGAACCCTGTTGTTGTGGGTTGATTTTCATTGGCATTGACTGGAACACTAAACAGAGTTGAGGACAATGTGGTGAGAGGGTAATCCGAGAAGAAAAACTGTTCAGGTCTACAATACACTAGATCCTGGGGAGGAGGTTCAGCTCTAGATTAGATCCAAAATACAATGCCTTAAAATAACACATCAATCTGATTTAAAATTTGTAACAACACTTGAAACTACTGTTCACTAATGGTCTATAACCAATCATTTTGAAATGGTAGAAATATTATTTAAATCAAACACTAAAATCCCAACAAAATTTATTTCAATTTCAGGCTGTAACATTACAAAATGTAGAAAGGTTCACAAAGGTGAATACTTATGCCACACTGCATATATTTGGGGCCACTCATGTAATGTACAGTAGCTGATATGAACTACCAGGTTATGAGTGGAACTCGAGTTGGGAAGCTTGTTGAAATGCATGTACTTTGCATCATGTTTGTTCCATAATTTGTATTATCTGCAAAAAAAAAAAAAAAGGTGAATCATGTAAATAAAACACTTTTTATATGAAGTACTGTTTATCCAATCCTTCTTTTCTTTTCTTTTTTTTTTTTTTACCTAAACAAGGAATATCTTCAAGTAATTGATTTTGTTGGCTGAAACTAAATTTGTTGGTGGAAATAGAAAGCAAGGTACAGAATCTGCACAATTTTATTTGTGGTAAATGACAAAAGTAGAGGTGTTCTGAAAAAACTAGAGCTGTAGTTAATTCCTAATGCTGCAAACAAGGAAAATTAATAAAGGCACAGAGTGCACCCACGTAACAAATGTTCATTGGGCCTATGATTATGAACAGCCTGTGAACTGCCATGGTTCACATCTACAAGTCAAGCAACTAGGCACATTTGGGGAGCTTTAAAAAAGTGACAGGACAAACTTTGACAGTTTCCAAAAGCAGCATTCAAAATCTCATTTTAATTTGTATATTTACTCCATAAACATTATTACAAAACTCAGCAAGTTACCAATATTACATTGTCACCATACAGGCGGGTTCACAAATATTTAAAACTTTTTCAACAGTTACAACATAAACCAAAAAATACTAGAATAATTTACATGAAAAATCTATAAAACAGCAAGTAGTTCACAAATTAAATTTCGTCTTCGTTTTTCTTTAATCATGTTTTTGTGTTTTTCACAATAACACAATACTCCCACAACAAGGTCAATTTCGTTGTACAAAACTCCCAACAAAAAGGTCGATAATTTTTTTTAGGTTGCTCGATATTTTGGTTTTTAAAACCAGAAAACTTTTTATTATCCATCCTTTTCACTGCCTGCATAGGCACAAAAAAGGTTACTCACACATACTAATACTTCACATCACTTTCTAAGAAAAATATACACTTACAAAATATGTTACAAATTGGCACAGAGAAAAATATACAGTATTTTTTGTTATGTCAAGAGTTTAAGAATCCCTCTAATATCAACTCTAGACAATATTTATAAAGCTCAATAATCTTTTCAATCAAAAAGTAATCCAATTAACGTCAAATAATTATGGTGTGGATACATCAGACATAGCCATGTATTATACATTCATAAAGAGAGGATTAGGGTTTTCTCTTGTTCATAACTATATATATTTAGATATAGTCATATCAGGGAGGAGAACATTTGCTTTCTTAGCACCAGTAAGAAGAGGCAGCTTAACAGTGGCACACTGTACAAATCTCAAAGAAGTACATTCAATTGAAAATAGGCAGAAAAGAAGGAAGGCAGGCAAGAGGGCATGACAGCCCATGTGCAGTTTTTTCCATCACCAGCATGTTCTGGTCCTTAGTTACGGCATGCTAGACAGAATGGAGAGAGGCAAACGAACGCAGAGCAAAACTTAAAAAAAAAAAATGTCAGATTAAAATGTTGCAGTAATGAATGAACATACTTTTAGACATTAAGGCATTTTCCATATCCCTCTAAATATTTTCTAAACTAATTAATTTTTAATCAGAAGTGAATAAATACAACATGCTTGTGTAATTACCAGCCACTTTAATGTAAACACCTGTGTTCTTGCAATTATCCAATAATGGGGAAGAAGTGCAATGCCAAAAACCATGAAGATACAGGTAAAGATCCCCAGTATTCACATTTAATACCAGAATATGTCAAAAATGTAATCTCAGTGATTTTTATCATGGCTTTTTTTTGTGCCAGACAGTCTTAGTATTTCAGAACCTCCCGGGTAATTTTGTGGACATTTAACATAAGTGAAAAAATATTATTCTATATGGTTTTATGCACTGCACTGTCGCCAAATGATCGGCTGATTGTTTAACTACATAAATGAACAGGAGTACAGGTCTTCCTAATAAAGTGGCCGGGCTGTGTTTAATTTCAAATATTCGTGGATATATCTGTAGATATGTAGAAATGGGTCCTGATTCTTGGTTTTGTTAGCCCATACACAAGAGAACTGAATCACCAAATGCAGCGTGTCTTATACCGCAAGGACATTTCTTGACATTCATAGATGTTAACAAGTGTGACCTGTTTTCACAGAAATGTTAGCAATTATAAGCAAATTTCACAGTTGAAATTCCAGACCAAGCCATATTTACCCAATAATTCTAACACGTACTGCACATTATTTCCATTCTGATACACAAAATGCAGGCAGTAACTTTACTGTACTATACTTCAGTAATTACTAGGAGAAATCTGCAAAGGATTATTTTAGGATAAAGTTTGTCCGTTAATCATTTATGGATGATAATCACCATGTAACTGCTGAATGCTGTCAATATTTCACCAGTTAATATGTTAGATATGCAATATGAGAATAGGGAAACCTTAAATAGCTCGTATACTTCAGGTGCAACTGGTCAGTTTAACTTTGCACTGGTATAATGCTAATGTAGCTCATGAGTAGGAGAAATTTCTGATTACTAATTACTACCACTTTCTATAAACTATTAAAGGGAAACTGCATGCCCAAGTCCTCAGGCAACTTGATCAATACTGTTGGATAAATGATTTGTATACTACAATGTCACCAAAACCTACAGAGCCCCTAAAAGGACATGAAAAAATAATCTGGAGCGCATTTCTAGTGCACATGAGAAACTTTTGGTGTGAACTTTTATTTTTTTTTAAATCCAGCCCCTTTCAGAATGTCACCCCCCCACCCCCGAGTTAATAGACTATGAAACAGTTTGTTGTGACCAACATTGTTAATGCATATAGCTCATACAACTGGTACAATATAACAATAAGTTGCAGGTACTGTATCATGCATGCACTTTCTCACCATGAATCAATTTAGTCTCAATAATCTGTCTTCCTGTATGTTTCTGGAGGAGTAAGAGGAAACCTGAAAACCGCTAAACTCCATGCAGATGGTAGCCCAAGATCATATTCAAAACCAGGACCTTAAGGCTGACAAGCTACTGTATCACCCTTTCACCTGAAGATTTGCAAGAAATGTCCTAAGAAATTATCTCTATGTTTAACTGACCAGTTTATTGTCGTGATAAACAATTTGCTACCTTATGATTATCTGAATAATAAGTTAACTGAATAAGTGGACTGAAAAAAAAAAAAAAAATTTTGGCCTTCTGTTCCAAAAACCAATGCACAAAGCTTTCTTTAAGAGTTTGGTAGCCATGTCATTTGGAACACAAAATATTTTAATAATTCAGTTACATGAGGTTTCTGTACATTGTAATTTTCCTAAACCTGCATTGCAGGCATGTACAAACCTATGTAAATTATGTAAATTTCTCCCAAAGTGTTTCTTTTGATTTCAGCATTCATTTAAAATAACCTGAAATGGGCATTCCTATGAATTTTTGTAAAATGAATCATATAAGCATTACCATGCTAACCCTTTAATGTCAGTATGGTGTCCTTGGTTATCCAGAACAGTGTCCATATTATCTTCTGTGCTTTTCATCGTTCCTTGCTTGACTTTATTTTCAAAGCCACGCAGTGCTGAGGTAAATTGATTTTGGCAAGTCAGTGGAAAAGAAGAGGACAGTTCAGTCTTGTTTTGGTTATGTGAGTGGCTATGTACCACTGTCAGCTGCAGGTGCTCTACGTAATATAGGATCCCAAGAAGAAAGAGGGAAAAATCTGGGATGTTAACTCTCACAGTCTTCAAAGGGTACGGCCAAAATTCTTATGAATAGTAAATTCAACAGCCAGTTTTTATATAGCTAATAAATTTGCACAGGGTTTACATTTGGCACATTGATCTTTAGAACTCTTGTTGTCATTAAATAGTGCATTTCTGTACAGTGACACCCAAAAAAGTGAGAATCCATGGCTTAGAAATGTCCCTCTAACATAGGTTCCAGTAATACTCCTGTAAAAGCATAGTAAAAGCATAAGAATAAAATTATAATTCCATGCCATCAGTAAGAAAAAATAGGACAAAATGTTAATCTGATATGTCTTTGATACAAAATGGTCCCAATATGTGCTATCAACGTTTTCAGGGCCTAAAAAGGATGTTGCTTATCCAGGATAGTAGGATGAGCATTTTGAATTGAAAAAGTCAGGCAGTATGGGGAGAGAGCAAGATGAGGTCATCCTGTTTTGCATACAAAATCTAATTGAGGAGCTTACTTTGCACAACAGCATTTTTTTAAAATCCAAATAACTATGTTTCAAACAAAGAAGTATAATAACACACAATTAGGATAGCAAATTTCACTTTTATAAAATGGCTCCCAAGAAGACACATTGCATTTATGAAGGTTTTTTTTTTTTTTTATCTTTAGACAAAAAGAACGAAAACAACTACAAGAAAAATTGCAAAAGCATGAAGAAAATGCAGCCATGGTAGGTTAAAATCTCAATCAAGCCTCGCACAATCACTCAATAGGTAGTTTGTAAGTACATGTAGTTTCTCATGCAAGATATCTATATCTTCTTCAGAGGGCCAAAATAAGAAAGGGTGGGTCAAGGGTAATTTCCATGCATTTCCGGCTTTAAGTCAGTGCAGGTGTGCCAGGGTGTGAGGGCTGAGCGGGAAATGGGGAAAAGTGAGGAACGTGCATCAGCAGCTAGTTACAAAGTATTACCTCAGTTTTTCAAATGAGGTCATCAATGCTATGTCCTTGTTTGGGTCAGCCCGCTTGCCTTTAAGGTTTTCAATCCGAGGGAATTTAGAGCTGGTTTTATGACGATACATTTTTTTGTGTGCAGGTCCATTTACGCCTGGTACCCCAAGATTAGACTTATCAAACATGTTACAGCCCAGAGTCAACTGGGGGAAGAGAGGATGAGAGGCATTGAACTTAGCTTGAGACTTGCCACATTTCCCCGCTCCTTTCTTGCCTTTTGCCCCTTCAGCAGACACGGAACCTTTTTTCTTGGGTTCAGATGAGGTTCCTGCAAGGATTTTTAGTGTCTTTAACTTTAGACTATTTACCTCTGAGGGTAAACAGATGTCTGTAGCAGGGCCCCATATCGGCTCAATCGAGGTCATCATGAAACGCTGCACTTCGGCCATCCCTGATACAATGTTAGAAAGGATGTTGGATGGCTCTTCAAACTCTCGCTGGTCATCTGTGTAACTGTTGGTCTCTGACCAGCCTATTCCGGGCCAGTCCTCAGAGCTGCTATCTATCAGTTGATGTGTCATGCACTTTGTGTCCCCAAGCTGGCCTTTAGTCTTTTCATCCAATAAGGCTTTTAACTTTTTTGATGCTCGTGAATTCTGTCTTGGGGTCTTGACCTTTTCTCCCTTTGCAGGTTTTGGTTTGGTTGCTTTGCTTTTTTTAGAATTTTGTCCTGAAGTTTGCCTGTTGCTGCCTTTCTTCTTTGAGCCTTTTTTCCCACTGATCATTTCAGCACCATGCTCATCAAAGTCAGTTTCATTAATTGGCTTCTTTTCCAGGCTGATATGGTTGTCATTATTAGAACTGTGCAACTGATACTGGTTACTATCTACTCCAAATCCAGGCAGGTGTTCTTGGTGTTCTGTAATGTTGCAATTCCATTTTACCTCTTGAGTACCCTCCGATATTAGCTCAGACCCATTCTGGAGAACCTTAGAATTGCCCGATATCTTCAGCTCGCGCCATGTGACCTGTGGGGACAAGTTGGGGGTCTCAGGAGGTGAGAGCTCCGACAGTGATGCATGTCTGAATTTATCAGGAGTGAAGTTGGAGATATCAAGCAAGTCTGTTGACTCCCGCAGTGGTGTGATTGCTTCAACGTTCTGTTGAATTACCAGTTTGGGACTGCAGTGGGCCAGAAAGTTCTCATTCACATCATTCTCACCATCTTTCTCACAAGCCTTAAGACTTAAAGAGCTGTAATTGCTGGAAGTAGCTGACAGTGAGCCAACCGAATCGAAACTGATAAGCCTTCCATTGCTACTGTGCAGTGCCCCTTTTTGAAACTGTAGTTGGCCTTCCATACTGGGAACTTGACATACTTGAAAATCTGAATCAGCCGGTAGTGCCTGCTCTGGCATGTAATTTTTTTCATAAAGGATTCTGTTGTTATCCAGCTCCAACTGACTGTACCCTGGAACTGCAAGGTTTTCTGCTATTGGCAAAGACATGGTACTAGGGAAGTTGTTGGGCAAGATTGCTGTCTCAGGGACATCAGAGGTGAACGGCTGATTTGGGTCAAGCGGAGTGTGCCACATTTGGGTGAGACTGGGGCAGTTCTGAGGCGACTGTTGGAGCTCTGATTCAGAGGGTGGGGAGAGTACGCAGCTTTGCGCTAGCTGAAGAGGAGTAAATTGCTGCTCTTCCAGAGAGAGACCCAGAGATTGCTGCCTGGGGTTCTGCTGAGGAAAAAAGGAGCCACCAGAGCCACCCAAGGAGTCTGAGGCTTCCAACAATGTCTGCAGATAGCCTCCAGGGATAACAGACATACCTGTGGCCACATCATCAGATGATGTAGCTTTGTTATAGGAGCATGTGTTAGTCATGAAAACTATTTTTTCAGGGGTCTTAGCTGTTTGACTCTGAGGACTGTGTATAACTGAGTTCGTCTCTGTTTTGTTTCCACTAATGTCTGTATTTTCTGTCGCCACACATGCTTCAGGTATGTTTAACTTGCTTTCAGTGTTCTCTTCAAATTTCTTCATTCTCTCACTTCTGATCCTTGCTTCACTTTTGAATTTCCGAATTCTAACCATTTTATTTCCTATTCTTCTCTCCTCTCTCCGTTGTGATCTGCTCTTTGGGGTAACAGTGTGGATGATGTCATCTGGGTCTAATGTACTTAAACAACTGGGGGCTGCTATTGTTAATGGTCTTGCTGTGGGAGCTGTCTCACAAGCTGAGCCAGATTCCTGCTTTAGGTCAGAGTAACAGAAGTCCTGCTTGTGGGGTGACTGCAGCACAGCTTGAATCCTCTGAATCCTAAGTCTGTTTGCTAGCTTGTGTTTCCTTTTGGGAGGGCTAGAACTAAACATGCGATTACCATTAAGGTGAAAATTGTGTTGATCGTCTGCATGCAGTCTAAGCTGTTCTTCATGCTCTCTTTGTTTCTTCTGCCAGAAATCCTTCAGAGGTGCCAGTTTTTCATATTTGCTAACTGTGTTTTCGTTTAAACACACAGTTGTGACTGTTGGATCAGTTTTGCAGAGCTTTACACACATGTGTTTTTCCCCTTTAAATCTGTTGATAATAATATATTTAATTATCACGGGTGGTTCTTTCCGGGAAGATTTTCTTCTCTTTTTAGGGCACCAGTCATCATCCTCTTCCTGTCTTGGACCAGTAGGTGTCTGTTCACGCTTTTCATTGTTTTTTTCACTGTCAATAGAGTCAACATCATAAAGGTAGTCATCACTGTACCTGACTTTTCTTTTTGCTCTCAAGCCATAATTTAGAGGGTTGGAAGAGCAAACATTCTTTTGTGAAAATAAGTTTCTCTCTTTGCTCAGAAGAAAAGTGTCAATAGACCCAGTGCTAGAGCTGTCATCACTATATTCCTCTGAGTCTTCAGTTGAGTTGCTAGAATCAATGAAGAAGTTAATTTCTGGACTGTAATCAGATGGTCTCTCTAAGGAGCTATTACTGCCATTTTCTTTATGTTCATTCTCTAGTGCAAGATCTTCAGGTTTAGTTAAGAGGTCATCTGCATTCTTCTTTACCACACTACCCTCTGTTTTTGTGGAGTTTACCATGACACTGGGGAAAAAGTTAAACTGGGTTTCTTCCTGCAAGACATTCGTCTTTTCTCTCATGTTGTCCTGGAATGACTCATAGCGGATTTTCAGCGAGCACATGTCACTGCTCAGGGCAGAATCATCGTCATCGTCAAACATATAGTTATCCACATCTTCTTCTGAGAAAAGGTTTACCGAGAGCTCATTTTTTGAACACAGGTCCAGCAATTCTATTTTGCTCTCACTGATAAAGGACTCGATGTAACCCCAGTCCTGGTTTGAACTGGGGAGCAGACCATTCTCTCCATTGCATTTGTCTAGCAGAAGACCTTCAAACATGCTTCTGGATGTCTGATCTGGGTCATTTTCTGTCTTATCTAAATTCTTTTTCTCTCCGGTCTGAGATTTAGGCATGGGAAAGCTCAAAAGCTGGTCAGCCAGTAGCTGCTCTGAGCAATTGCCTGTTTCACCGAGGCCGATACACTGCATGTTGGAGATGGAGCAAGCATCATATTCATGGTTCACGTCAGTCATTTTTATATTAATAATAGGCTCAGCATCCAGTGCATCCTTTGTCTCAATGACGCAGCCCAGGCAAGTACGGTTTTGCTGGATTAGGCAGTCCTCTGTCATCCCAGACATGCCAATTGGCTCCATTATGGTGAGGGAGGCTTTATTACTGTCCTCTGACAGGGACCAGGGATTTACATCCTTGGTAACACAAGCTGTGAGGGATATGGCACAGCTGCTGGACTCATCAGTAGGTTGCTCGGGTGTCTTAGTTAGAGTCAGAGGTGGGGGTGGGCTTGGGAGGCAGTACTCTCTTAATGCCAATGCTACTCTATGGCCGTCTGAACCACTTGTTTGGGCACTCAATACAGCAACCGGGGAGGACAGGGGGAAGGTGTTATCTGTAGCACCATACAACTTTAGGTTACCTCTCAGGTCACATGATCCTACACAAAGACAGAAAGCATAATATCAGCACATTACAACATAGATATTAATGGCATTAATTACTTAGTTTTATTTCATTTGTATACTCAAAGTCAATTTCAACAATGAAGTCAATCCCTGAATCAATATAAAGACTATATATATTTATAGACTATATAAATAATATCCTCCCCAGTTCCTAGTTTTCCATTAAAAAAGCCATGCTTTTATTTTCATTTAGAAGTGTTGGTGGTTGCCTGTTTTTTATGTTCAACATGCTCTAATTTCTCCACATAATCTGAAGTAACACGCACCCATATAGGTTTCGATCCTTCCTTCCGAAACACAAATTGGCAGCAATACGGTAGCTTTGGTAAAATGAACATGCGATAATTTTACCAGATAATAAAAGTGGTGTTTGTAAATGTGTTATTTTATGACCAAGTTCATTGTCAAAAAAGAGTACAAGTGTAGACATGTTTTAATATTTTAAAATTTCAAGAAGCAAAACACATCAGTAACCATAACAAAAGGAAAAACAGTTTGAAACAGTAACATAACAGTGACAACAGACACAAGGCAGAGAACAAATAAAAACATGGACGTCACATAGACTAGTTACGTTAAACAATGTGCAGGTGAAAATGACGAGGATCATGTGACTATGATATAACTGTAGTGAAGTGAAAACTGGGAAATACTGGTACTGGGAAGTCATCATAAAACTCTCACAGAAAACGAAAACAATAACACTTCAGAATACAGAGAAAACCAAGACATCCAGTCCAACTTTTGTTAACTTGCTCTGAGCTAAAGAACTCAGAAAAAAGTGTTAGCCAGCAACCCTAAGTTCGCCTTATCAATAAAATTTCATTTCCTAGCTAGGAATCTATCCGTATTATTTACCTTCACCAGACTCTTAAAAGGCATACTCTAGCAACCAGAGGGTTCAGCAGGAAAATACTGGCTTTCTAATACAACACTAGTCAAGGTTTAGATGCAAATAATATAAATTCAGTCCCATATGAGGAAAAAGCTTAATGTCTTTTAGCCACATTTTAACCTTGCTGAATTTGGTAATCAGGATTGACTTGAATTCATTCTCGTCCTTGTGTGGGGCGAGCATTGCTTTATCATCAGCTTATATAATTATTACAACATTTGGATTCTATACTATTTACAAAGATTCAAAATTAACTTCCTTCTAGATAATGTCCTTGAACCTCAACTTTTTGAAATCTTGATGAGCTGCTAAAACAGTTCAACATTAATTGAGACAAACTAACAGCTTCTCCAATTCTAGACTGTGGTTAACAGTAGCAAGATGTAAAAAGAAAGAATTGTAAAACAACTTATCATCCAGCACTCTTGTAATTTAATCAGTGCAGCAAAGTTGGCACATATCTATTAAATAAGACTTTTCTAAAAATCTATCTGAAATTTATAAAAAAATATTTGACTCGTTAAAATAAAACGGCTCATGAACCACTTTTTTCAACATTCTCCAAAATCTGACAATGTTAAAATGGGTATAAAGCTTTTTGATCTACAGCCCTTTTTATATACTGGAAAAGATTGAGGTTTTCATATATTTCAAAAGAATATAATGTTCTAAAGACACAGTTGACAATATGAGATATAAAGAGAATAAAATTGCAGCTGGTATGTAGACCTGGTAGCTCTACTCTTTGCTTCACTACTCTTAAAACCTACGTATGGATGATGTGATGAAAATGACATGCATTAACATTTTAGGACCTACATACAGTTACTTAATTTTTTATAGGTTCAAAAGTAACTGGACAGGCTATCATGATTGGAAATATTGAAGGTTTTTTACTAATTAGATGCAAATACCTTGCTGTCATTTATTGTATGAAGTCTGGGACCCATTGACCTCACCAAATTATGAGTTTTGTCTTAAGCTGATTTGCCTTTATTGGATGTTATTAGGGCAAATTTCAGTTGCTGCGTATTTTTGGTACTTCTGTCTTCATTTTTGTCTATAGTAAATGAAATGAATTCTGAGCTGAGTTGAGGCCAGGTGACTGACTCAGCCCTTAAAGAATATTCTGTTTCTTTGCTTTGAGTTTCTTTTGCAATACGCTTTGGGCCATTATGCATCTGTGTTGATGAGCACAGTATATA
>JAOVVA010000052.1:2136332-2147756 GCA_028565275.1 Leiocassis micropogon | reverse complement strand
ACTACCACCACCATGTTTAATTGTTGTTGGCATGATGTTTTTTTTTCTCCTCCAATCATTCTGGTACAAGATAATCCTGTATCAGATCTAAGAGGGTTTTTTAGAAGTCCTTAAGCCAAGTCTAATCTCTTCTTGAGTGTTATCAGTAAATGGTATCTTGACATAATGAATAAGTCTCATGAAGTGTCTTGATTGGAGACTTTGACAATGATACAAATAACTACTTCAAAGCGTTTTGACAAATGCTGTAAAGGGGTTTTCTTGACCAAGGAACGAATTGTACAGTTATTCCCTTTATTTGTCTTTGGTGGCCTTCAAGGCTTTGGGTGTTCAGAGCTCACCAGTGCAGACCTGTTTCTTAAGAATGTATCTTTATGATAGAGCTGTTTAGTTTTATTAATCTAATGACGCTCTCCTTCACATACAGTATATCAACACCTTTTTGGACTGCATATTGAGAGCTCCCATGAATCAACTTACATCAAACTGTTTAGCAGTCATATGTCAAGTTACTATAAAAATGGACAGAGAAGAAAACAGCTGCAATTCCTAAACATTTAATGCAATAATATTTTTCTTAAAATCGTTGGAAGTCTAAAATTCAGTCACACACCCACACATGCACACACTATGACGTCAGGGAAGAAAAAAAATCCAGTTATCAGATGCCCTGGTCATTCAGTAAATTCAAGTAGTCATCTGACTTCACCAACTGCAGATCACACCCCAGCTTGTAGAGTGAGCACAATGCATTATGGGTGCATCACTTCATGCACTTCCTTCCCTAGTTACCCAAATATGCCCATGGCTATGCAATAAAATAAATCTTGGCTCATCAGATCACATTGTTCTAAGGTGCAATCTTTATGCTTTCTAGAAAATTAAAGCCTTTTTTTCTGAGGAGCCTGACTAACATATGCTTTTCTTATAGTCACACACACACAGCTGTTTACTCCCAATCTTGTGAGTTCTCTGTGCATTTTTTTGCGTGCAAATGCTGTTACGTGCACTATTAAAAATAGCTGCTTTTGACTTTTTATGATGCAACTTCCACAAGCGTTTAACTGACCCTTGATCATGGTAATTTATGATATTTTTCTGACTATATTTCTTTCATCAATCTTTTTTTTATACAGGCATAAGAAACTTTTCATTTTGGACACACAGTATATCTATGTATATATCCATATACTGTACATCAACTAAAGCAGACAGTGTGCATACACAAGCAGAAAAGCAAATGAAAGATTAATGCTATTGATTTGCAATAACAAGTTGCGCAAGTTGCGGTGGCTATCCAAATTTACTTGCTCTGCTGCACACTCTTCATTATGCATATTGTTTTGTAGTCTTTTGTAGGACTTTCCAGTGCTTTCAACATCTGTTTGTCTCAGGAAGATTTTCCTTGACACTGTCATTCTGTCCTGCTCATTTTGGATGTAAATGCAAATCTGAATTTGTTGTCAGAAAAAAGAAAAAAGGTATACAATTCAAAACTAAACCCGAAATGAATTGAATGACTCATAATGTATTTAATATTAAATGTGCCTTAAGATGAAAATACAACAATGTACAAGAAAACTGTATATTAAATGAATGGAGGTGACCTTCCATGTCATGGGCGAATGGTGTGTCAAATAATACAAAGACCATACTGCTTTTAGTCCTTGATCACTTTTCACTGTGTAAATGTAACATAGACGGTGCCACACAGCTCTCAAACATCTGTGAGCAATGCTCATAGAAAATGTTCCCTTTGTCCCTATAAATCAATAGGATCTAGAGGCAAAAACTCTTGTGCTTTGAATGCCAGTAGATGTAAGTCACGGGAATCCACCCTTTTATTCATTAACAGTGGACTAAAACCATTTTTTTCTTTGCACTTTCAGGTCATGGAATGTACTCCCCTTTATTTTGTTAGACAATGGAATGCACTCCATGCTTGCGACAATTCTTTATCTAATGTACTGTAGCAGTTCTACTTCTTATGTATTGGAATCGGCTTTGCATGTTCATCCAGAATCCTCAGCTGTTCCAACAGCTGATTGCTCCTCTTTCTGCCAAGCTGTGGAGCAGAGTATCACAGGGAGTTGACAGAAGCTCACTAATTGGTTCTGACACTGAAGGGTGAGAGGGAAGTAGCATCACATATTTCTGTTCGCTCTTAAATATCCGAAGTTTGTAAGAGTGTACATACAAAACACTAACAGGTTTTTGAGTCGTTATTTTTGATTCTCTGCATATCAGTGTATGTTCTATAACTGTGCAGAAATATTTTTTTTTTTGCAATTTGGACAGCTATACAGCAGCATATGGGGTTATCCTGGCTTCTGGCAATAGGTTACAATGTCCTGAGCCTTCCATTGCCAGCACTGTTTATGCTAGACACACTGCAATGTGAGCAAACTAAACCTTGTTTCACCGTTAGAATTTAAGAGGTTCGAATGAAATACCCTGTCTACTGCCACAAAAATAAACATGGTTGGTTTATTAAACTGGTCTGGACCAAAGCTGGTGGTGGCATCCCCAGACATTTGCAATTTGTAGTCGGTCTCCAATCCCCAGTCCGGGTTTGATTTCTGCCAGATAGCTCTGTGAATAAATGACCACATGCCTGCCTGTTATGAATTGGCAGGATGAAGGTCCTGGCTTGTATGCTTTTTATTCAGTGAAGCAAGTTTCTCTTCCATTGATTTGAGAAGAGCCAAAAATGAAGCATGTCAAGACAACTGACAGGCTCTGAAAGCTTTATACTACGGGTATAACCAACAGAACCAACCCTGTCTACCTTTTTTGAAATATGTACAAATGTGAATACATTCCGAGGATCTCAGCAGGAAGTCTAAAGCTGGTATAAATTAAAATATCATGCTGACAATTTTCCAATAACTTTGCGCCACAGAAATAAAGTAAAGGGAGAGTGAAGTAACATTTTTTCTCTTGACGTTTCCAGCGTATCGCGGGTTCGCTCATCTGACGCTACATAACACCAAAGCACTTAAATTCCAGGGGTAGAGGAAACAAAATATATGTGAGCAAGCAACTCCCGCCATTTGTTAAAGCAGCTGTCAGTGTGGTCCTTAATGGCCTCTGGCATTTGTGAATGGTGGAGAAAGATCAATTTCTCCGCACCATATTTTGGTAATGAGCAAAGAGTAGCTGCAGAATGGCTCATCGCTGTTCCTCTGGAAAAAAAAGGCTCTGATCCAGAGTTCAATAGTGGTGTTATTCACTTGGTCAGAGAGAGGACTTGCTACAGTACGTATCTTTGTGACTATGACAGTGGCGTTGGTTCAGCTCTTATCTTCAAATCCCTCAGCTAGAATCGAGTAGAGGGCAGTTCATGATGAACTAAAGCTTGACAGACTTATATAAATGGTCTACAGAAGCTACCTGGACTGAAGCATGTCATGTCATTTAGGGGCGGTGGTAGCTCAGAGGGCTAAGGCACCGAGTTACTGATTGGAAGTTATGCGGACGTTACGCTGGGATATGCGAACGATAAGAGAAAGAATTGTTCGCATCCAAAGAATTTCATTGTGCAGTAATGTATATGTGACAAATAAAGACTTAACTTAAAAGGCACCAAGCTAAGATTAGAGTTGAATGATAATGGGGTCAGAAGAAAAGTGAAGAACAGTACCAGATATTAGATTCTAATCGGAGTAACATGTTTTTGACTTACCAGTCTGGTCTAATGCACTGGTCTGCACTGAATTCAAAGTCGGCACATGGAGGCCTGTCTCCTTTAGGACGTCCATCAGTGTGAGAGAGTGTCACTCTGCTTGTGCATCATCTCCACTGTCCCACCTGAAGAAAGCGACAAACAGGACTTGATATAATTGTCTTAGTGAGCATGTCCCTTGGCTATAGTGACAGCTGCATCTATATGAGATATTGGTTAAAGAGAGTTTACTTCTCAGTATGCTGACCTATGCAGTGATTTAACTTGTGTGAGTGTCAAGAACCTGAGCCGTTCGCAGGACATTAACTTAAATTTTTTAACAGCTGCATCCACCATCACCAAGGTAACACAATACCACATGTTACACTCAATTTCAACTCAACATTGTAGTTCTTAACCCCAGGAGACCTGTTATGAAAATATAGATTTCAATTTATTATAAATAAAGTAGCCGGACACATTCGCTTCCTAATGTGTGGAATTAACCTGCACTGAAGGCTCATGTAAACCACGGAGCTGAATTTCATTTACACCAAGTGAAAGCACAATGAGATTTCCAAGTAGCCGTTATATATAAAAAGAGATAGTAAAAAGGTACGGTTGAAAAGGAGACGAAGAGATTGTCCTTATAGAAAAATGACCGTGAGCAGAAGTTTATGAGTGGAGAAGTCAGCCACAGGGCTGAAATAATACAGTTTGCACTGTGCATTGTGTGTGCTGTCAGCGAAGGCTGCCGAAAGCAGCGGAGAGCAAGAGAGGCCCTCTGCAGTCGTGCAGTCATGCACACAATGTATTAAATGTCAGTTGAGGGATGTTGATTGCATGAAATAGCATCCCTCTGGCTTTTGCATTCAGCTGAAGAATAAACCAACATCCAACATTGTGCCCGTGCCCCCAGCACAGGAAATCCTTCCATAATTGGCTTTGCATTAAGCTAGCCTGTCACTCAACGTTTTTCTTAACGCGGTGTTTATTTAACCTTTACTTAACTAGGATAGCCAATTAAGAACAAACTCATTTAAATAAATTAGTTATAAAACCACTGCCTTGCCCTTACTGCGGCAACCTTTAAGATGGGCAAATTGCTACTAATTTATTAGACATGAATTTCACTGCAGTTATAAATGCCAAGTCGTTTTCAAAGGGTTTGTCTGGGGCAAAACATATCTGCAAGGTGATTCGGCTTGATAATAAACCATGACACGTAATAGACTCTTTTCTATACAACAAAAGTTGAATATAGCAAAAGTCAATTGTGGGACCTTATTTTCATCTCCAGGTAGAACAATAGATAAGACACGTGTGGGCTCGAGCGTGCAATTCCTCGGCACACAAGAGTCTCACCGGGTCAGTGAGTAATTACCACGTTGCGTGTGCTAAGCCTCGTCTTTGGGCGGAAAGTCAATTAAGCTGTTTTACATTTGTATTGCTACTAGAGAGGAAGTATACACTTAGGGATATTCACTAGGAGAGACAAAGGCACAGCAGAAAAATACAACTCAGCTGAGTTCTTGACATACAGAACATGAATGAATACGATGTCCATTTTGATATCATGAATCACAGAGATCAAAGATGGGGGCGGGGGGGGGGGAGCGGGGGGGGACTGGAAGGCACATGAAGACACTTTTTTGTTCCAAGTGTCATGCATGAATACCAACATCCATATTGTATTGTGTGACCAAAGGCTAGTATATGTTGTCTTTCTAATAACTAAACTGAATTAGTCTAACTGTATTTACGTATATACAAGGTTGATCTATGCACGATGCAATACACGCCTGTGCACGAATTGCTATTTCAATGCTAAACATTCCAATACTGTCCTGTAATACCTAAACAAGACATATTGTTAGTCGATATTTGACCGGCATCATCCAGAAATGTTCACCGACATATAAAATAACCCAGATATTTAACAGAACAAGGAGCATGAGGAGGTTGAATTAAAGGGACGATGGCTGATTGTGTGATAGTGCAGGAGAGCATGCCTTAAATGCAAAGCTAATAGGCACATGAAACTCACTAAGCCCTTCACTTCCACATCCATAATTACCATCTTGGCTTCTTGTTCATTCATAGCTTTGCTCATGCGATGAATAGTGTTCGAGTGTCTCTGTCATTACTCATATACACATCTAAAGAAGCACCAGCAGAGATACAGCATTAGAGCAAGAAAGGAAGAAAAGATTACTGATCTGTAAGTGAGGTCATACAAAACATAAATCATACAGATTATGCTACATATGTAGTCGCCATAAAAGATGTATGAAATACACAATAGGTATACAGTATATCCCCACATACACAAGCTTATCACTATGATTTTTCTAAGGCATGATACTGAAGTGAAATGCACTTACTCCATATATACTTTGGTGAGAAGAAAAGCTTTTCTACCCGGCTTATTACTGCACTGAGGTTTAAATGTCAAAATAAAACAGGCGAATGGTTGTTGTGGGAACTTGTGAACATATGTCTTACTTTTGCAGCTCTAAATAATGCAAATCTGCAAATCTCACCATAAATACAGGTTCATCTGCCTGTTGTGACCTTGTGGGGATATTTGGTCGGTCCCCGAAAGGGTTAGCGCTGTGGCCTCGCACCTCCAGTGTCGAGCGGTTCAATTCCCACATCGGGTATGTACGTATGTGTGTGTGTATGTGTGTGTTCTCCCCGTGCTTGGTGGGTTTCCGCCCACAGTCCAAAGACATTCAGATTACAGTAGGTTTGCCTGTAGTGAGATTGCGTGTGTATGTGTACTCTGCAATGGACTGACCCCCTGTCCAAGGTGTACCCCGTCTTGTGTCCCAATTCTCCTGGGATAGACTTCAGGCCCCTGCGACCCTGTAGGTATAGAAGATGAATGAATGATGAAAGAACTACAGGTCTACTTTAAAAAGAAGACATATTGAAATTAACAAAGCCTTAATTACCAGTAATACCTAGGTCCTGACAAAAATGTGTATGTGAATATAAAGCTGTAATTCAAGAAGCGGGTATGTTTTAGTATTTTTGTCCACTTTCCTTAGGTTTCTTTGGCGTGTAATGTAGTCTTTGGTTATACCTTTTAATAAAAAAGAGAGCTTTGGGGATTGGACAGGGGCCCTAACTTAGGAGACAACCTCTGAATGACAAAGTCAAATTAATTCAAAAAGTTATGGATTAGGTTATTTCTTCCTAGTCACATCAGGATCCTTTAGAAGCTAAGAAGCCAGCTGGTAACAGCTTGTGCCAGCCTGCTGCCATGACCAGTCATATGGTCAATCTGACCCTCTACAATGCCTGCTGAGAACTCTGATTCATCAAACACTCCTACTGCTGACCTAAACGCCATGGTCTATGCCTCTGGACCCTCACCAGCATCTGATCCACCCCATGCAAAGAAACCTGAGGAATACACAATACTAACCGTATTACAGTTGCTATTTCCTCTGGTGTCCTTATACCGTTGTTGCCGTCATCATATGAATTTTTGATTTTAAAAATCCCTAAATAAAGCTGTTCTGATTATGTCCAAGCTCCGCTGACTGATTACAAGACACGTCTTATGTAGCAGTATGTATGATAAAAAGGAACATAAGACAACATACATGATAATGATTTTTTATACAATAAAGAATCTCATTACAAATGACATATTACAAAAGTAACAAACTATTCTCTAAGCATCATTCACAAAGGCATGGAGTTTAAGGGTAAGTAAATAACCTTAAACATTGCCAAAATGTCAAGTAAAAAAAAATTTTTTTTTAAAAGATTAAAACTGATGAAGGTAAGCTGACAAGCACACAATGTCCTCGTTGTTTTCTGTTTATTTTTTGGATTGAAGGTACTTTGGGTTATTAAGCTCCAGCAAAATGTCACCAAGAAAAATGCAAGCAGAATATCTTCTGAGCTTCACTGCTGCTTCTCATCGCCCTGTAAATTAGAGTCATAGTCTTAGTTTCAGGTGTGATGTGATACGTGCCTAACTAACGTTAACTCTAAACAGCAACACAACATGTATTAACAATGCAATGGAAATGCAACATTACACATGAAAGGTGGTTCCTGTGCCCTACCTGTGGTTCCTAAGCTGTTCCATAAGAGGAAGCCTTGTTTATCTGTAGACTGACTATTATTCCATATAATGTAAATATTATTAATAAATTTTTTTTATTAAAAAAATTTCACGAATTTAAAATTCTTTTACGTTTACAAAGTCTACAACAACAATGTAAAACGATTAATCTAAATTTACACAAAAAGTAAAAACAAGTACTGTATGTGTATGCCAGAAGTATGCGGACACCTCACCATGTGCTTGTTGAACATCCCGTTTCAGATTTAATCCCCCTTTGCTTTTGTAATAACCCCGACTTTTCTGCAAGGGCTTTCCATTAACTTTTTGAGCACAACTACAGGGATTTGCCCATTCAGCCACGAAAGCCTTATTTGAGGGCATTTATGTCGGATGAGGCGGCCTACGGTGCAGTCTCCATTCCAGTCTATCACAAAGATGTTCTGAGGTCAGGGCTCTGTGCAGGCCATTCAAGTTCTTCCACTCCAACCTTGACAAACCACATTTTTGCGGACCTTACTTTGTGTACAAGGTCAACTGTTATGCTGGAATAGGTTTTGGTCCCTTAATTCCAGTGAAGCGATGCCATTGTTATGTGCACCCACCTTTGTAGCAACAATTTGGGAAAGGCCAACATACAGGTGTGATGGTCAGGTGTCCACAAACTATTGGCCATATAGGGCATGCTATAAAAGGGATGTCAAAAATGCAGCGTCTTGGCTGGCACTGGCTCTACAAAGGCCCTAATCTGGCCCACTAAATAAATATAGAATTTGCAATTTAAATTATAATCTTCTTGTGGACCTTATTTGAACTACAGTTTTAATATTTATAGAGCGTGTCGTTGTTATTCCACTAGAGGGCAAAATAGAGCATCATTTCTATTGCAAGCAGAAAATTTGACTTTGTAATCATCACTCTTTTTTTAAAAATAACTAATGTATTAATTATATGGATGAGATGTTATTCCAATTCAAGGGTGGTGTACACTTACAAGTTACAAGTCACTTTGTTTACAGTCCCCTCTGAAAATGCCAAAGGGGACTATGACAGCAGGGCCAGTTCTTGAATTTTGTACACTGAAGATATTTGAATTTGAGAACACATGATGAATATGAAATGATAGATCAACATTCTATCTATATTTACATCTAGATGCATAAAACAACTTAGAACATGAAAGCTTTTTAAACCCAGCCATTACATATTCCAGAAATACTGGAACATGTAATGGAAATATGTTTGTTATATTTATGGTTTAAATAGAAAATATATCTCAATATGTAGGCTTGGGAAATACCCAGGGTTTTGCCTAAAATAAGTGCATTTGTTGAATACCAACAAGGATTTCTATGGAAGAAAAAGAAACCATTTTGAATGTTAAAAAAAAAAAAAAAAAAAAAGGGAAAATTGATCGATCAGAGCCACTGCACATACTATACATTGGAGATAGCCAATTCAACAATTTGGAATGTCCTGAAATAGAAAGAAACCACTGGTATAGTAACAACCAATGACATCAAACAGAGTGGCGAAGAAAACTTGCATGCATGAGCAGACTCACTATTTTTGAGCAGGCGATGATGGAACTTATAATGGTAGAACCAGAATAAAATTCATGGGTCAACAGTAGAACGATGTCAATCAATGTACAGAGAATGCTTTCCAGTCTAATGCGGAGAGACAACGACCCAGAACACACAGTGCTGACACAACAAGGAACGTTATCAGAGGAGAAAGTGGAGGGTTTTGAACTTGCCAAATCAATCAGAACTTAACTTAATGGATCATACATTTCACCTTCTAATGAAAAGACTGAAAGGAAAAAGTTACAACCCTTTAAACACCATAAAAAAAATTTATTATACCAGTTTGGTGATGTCAGAGGGTTGGCAGATTAACTGATTATTACAAGCAAGAGGTACACAAACAAATATAGTCATTAATTTAATTTCATTTAATTTATAAATTCATTTTAACATATCTGACCCTATACTTTTACTCACCTGAATACTGGGTGATGTCGCACTAACAGCACCATTAGCCATTATAATGTGTTGGAAATATAAGAAAGCATAAGGCTGTCTCTGGTTTCTCTAAGTTTCAGGGATTCAAGGTAATGTAAATATACAATCACATAAAGTTTTATTGAAGTATATAATGAATTATTTGACCCTGTAATGGACGGAGGTATTTGAATACATCAATTTCACAGAAGTGTACAACAGCATCAAAGCATGCATGGAAACCCCCCCCCCCCCCCCCCCCCCTTGCTAGCTGGGGTCGATAATACTTCACTAAGTGTATATCTTAAGACTCTTAAGTATTATTTAGAGATATTTTTACTTTATTGTAGTTATCTAAAGGTGTTATTTAACGATTTGGCAACATCTGGCAATAAATCGGGTCTCAAATGTTCAAATTTGCTGAATATATATTTTTTTCATTTTCTTTTTCTTATCTTAAAAAAGAAGATTTTAAGAAAAGATTTCCTTTCTTAAAAAAATGACATGCTGGTTGATCACGAGTTAGCAGGCTGACTAGAGTTGAACTGCCGTGGCACGACGTGCATTTGGACATTTAGTTGCTTAAAGCTGAGTTACAGCTAAATACACACGCAAATGAACATCTGCTTAATTTGTTATGTAAAGCCAGTCAGTCAAACAAGTTAAAGCATCATACAGATTGTGTTTACAGACCTGACCAGGAGCAATGTGGAGAAATGTGGGTCCAGCTCCATCCCATTCACCAGCACTAAATTACTCCAAGCACTGGAATAGCACTGCCAGTGTTTATTCTGTTTATACTGCTTTATTTCCTCAGGAGAGATACCTGGCTGCATTGGGAGCCTGCTGATTTGAGACTGAGACAGGGGCAGTGTCTACAAAATGACTGACAGGCGTCTCATCCATAAGTGTAAACAAGTCTTCCGGACCATAGCACATAGTTCTTTTCTCAGCCATGTAATGCACTCAGGCTGGGGATGCGGCATAAGACTTCTCGTTTTTTGTGCTACTTTTCTTCATGACCGACATGATATTTAAACTAATTAAACATCATGAAATTACCATTTCGCCTTTAAACTGATCACTTATACTTGTAAAGCTAAAATAAGTGAAATGATGGAGCTGAAGTCATTCGACAAGGAACAACTGTGACAAAAAAATACACTTTAGTGTATTACAAATATATTCAAATCCTCGATAGTACATTGCAAATATACTAACAAAAAGTTGTACCATCAGTTAATACATAAAAAAGTATACCAACATCATGCTTTTACAAAATTTTGGAATTAAACTTTAAATATACTTCAAAATAATTGTATTATCGTACTCACTCACTCACTCACCGTCATTATTCAGGGTTACGGGGGGCCTGGAGCCTATCCCAGGAGACTTAGGGCATGAGGCGGGGTACAGCCTGGACAGGGTGCCAATCCATCGCAGGGCACACACACATACACACATACACACACTCATTCACACACTATGGGCAATTTGAGAACACCAATTAACCTAACCTACAGGTCTTTGGACTGTGGGTTACATAGTAACCGTACATAGTTTCGTAGTAAACGTACATAGTTTCAACTGTATTGTATTGTCTAATGTGTTGCTGCTAAATCTTATGTACTTTGCTTGTGGTATAACGGCTCCGTAGCTCTCGGCCTGTT
>JAOVVA010000052.1:2101778-2122694 GCA_028565275.1 Leiocassis micropogon | reverse complement strand
CACCACCACCACCACCACCACCACCACCTTCACCCCGGTCTCTCTCGTCTCTTCTACAGTATACCTCTGACTGCTGACACAGCCTTCTCACACTTCATTCCTTAACTATAGTGCCTGCCTCTTTTCATTATCTTCTAATCCAATGCTACTTCTCCAGGGACAGGAGTGTGCGTGTGTGTGTATGAATGTGTGTGTATTCACGCATGTGTGGATTGGAGTAGGGATGTTTGGAAGAAACACATGCGTGTAGGTGGCTTCGTTTCAGCCGAAACTACTCATTCATATCCATTTGTATGTCCAGTGTGAGAAGCCAGCACTCATTAAAAAAAAAAAAAAAAAAGTGAAATAAAATAAAATCAGCCTTGACGTTCATAACAATGAGCCAAATCAAAAATCAGATCGAATTAAAGTACAGCGAAATCCTGCTTATTGGGTACAAACCTTATTATGTTCCGTCAGGCATTTTTTTTGTAATGTATGAAGCAAGAGGATTATACATTGTGCTGTGCGCTTTGGGTTGGAGTTAATTAACTGAACGATGCACTGAGGCAATAAGGAGAATTTTTTGTTGTTTTTTTTAAAGCCCATGCAACACAACCCGCTAGAAATTCGGGCTTTTTAGCTGTGTCCAAGGGTGGCCGCTCCCCCCTTCATAATTCCTGTTAAATCGTGCCATGGCACTGGGAGCGCAGAAAGCACAGGCTGAGCTGGTCCTTGCACGGTTTGATATTGTATTAGCATTACAAAGGTTTTTTCTTCCGACATCGGTGACACAGTCAGGGGAAGGGGGGGGGGGGGGGGAATCACTCGGCTTTTTCAATGCCACAATACTGTTTCCATAAGAATTTACTGGGTAAGGTCACAAGTCAAAAGAGCTGTGTGTTGCTATTGTTAAACCTTTTCAGTGTTTACTGTAGGATAGAGCGATGCTAGGTATGTTGCTATTGTCCTACCTTCAAAATCTCTTATATGTTTTGCAAAAAGAACATGCTGCTTCATACAGTGCAACACGCAAAATAAAAACTCACTCAGTACACTTTCACTCATTACACTTTCCTACGATATACTGTATAGTTAGGGAATCGACGCTATTTGGCATGCTTGTGCTAGTCAGAAGAATAGACTTGGCACATCCACACGGATCTCTCTCTACTATCGGCTGTTGTCACTAGCCCCTGGGCACGTGCCAGTCGCCTACTTGGCAGAGCCAGCATCCTCACACAGAAGCTGGCAGGTCTGAGGATGAAAAATTCTGATGAAGTGCGATAATGTGACTGTTACACGATGCTGTTCTGACCACTGCGGAGAGCGAAAACACGGAGGTAAAGAGATAAAGAGATTTGCTAAATCAACCTAGGCAATTAAGGTTCATATGCTTAACTACTCGGTCAAACAGGTCAAACATTTCTGTGTCCTCATTCAGCAGGGATATTACTTTTTCTGCCTTTATATCATGTTTTCATTAGGACTTTATTTTTAGATCGACGGATAACGACAAGAAGGAGCCTCATTAATTAAATGAAGCTAAATGACAAATCTAGGATTACTGTTAGGCTGCATGTACAGTATAAGGGTTTAAATGTGTCAGTCCACTAGAAGTGTTTTTATTATACTAAGTGCTTTGTATTTGATCATGAATCTATCCTGGGAACACTTGGGTGCAAAGGTGAGGAAATTCACCTTAATATGGAGAGATCCACGCAGTAGACGGTAATACGTGCTTGAGATGGAGCCTGAAGCCTACAGTATGTCCTGCTCCATGACCATACAGACTTCAAGAACTACATTATCCTGATTAGGGTGTCAATAGATCTGGAGCATATCCCAGGAACACTTGGCACGAGGTGGGAATACATCTGTTACCTTTTCAGCATTAGAAATGTAATTACAGGGGGAAAAAAATAAAATAATGAAGTCACGGAAAAACTCTAGTAGAGCAAAAGCCGACTTAAGTACAGTAATTGTACTTGTTACTTCCCAAGTCTGTTGGTAGGGAGCTCAGACTTATAGACATTGTTTTACACAGATAAAAGGTGCTGTGGATGTCATATGGATGTGTCTAGTCATTATATATTATATATAGGAACAGAGGTGCACATTGCGTCAGGCAGACTCAGCTAGCCGGCTTTGTTCCCTTTAATGGATTCCTGGTGAGGAACTTCCTATTAGTGCCAGCTACTGTCCCCGTAACCCTTTCTGAGCTTAAGTAATAGGGGAAAAAAAAAAAAAAAAAACACCCAGAAAAGGAATAAGAAAAGTACGAAGGCCTTGATACAGTAATTGTTGTTCATCCATATTTTCCTACAATGTATGTAAAGACCTGTTGACAAATTTGACAAAGCCATGTTTCCACAGTTAAGTTGGACTCTTGTAATGCGATCATCAATTATTCCTAGCTATCTTTAGTTCCACACAAGAGCACACGCAGAATGTAGAGAGGGAGGCAGAAAGAGAAAGAGGAAAAGCCTTGTCAATCAGCGTGAGTGACAAACAATAAAAAAGCGCTAGGGGTAAATATTTAAAAGAATTCTTCACAGCGGTGAGGAGAATGAATGCAATTACAGAACCACCTCGTCCACTCGGAAAGAAATTAGATTCAAGGGACGATTTAAAAGCATCATTTATAATCATCGGAGTTTTTTTTGTTGTATTTTTTCAGCACCACATCTTTTTCATTACACTTGAACAAAGCCATGAAATATAATGTTTATGGTCAACTACAAATAACGTCAACTATATGAAATTCAGCGAACTGTGTGTGGCAGCCTTCTGAAATGTTCTACTATACAGTACGTCATCCTAAAACTATGATCTCTATCCCACCCACTTCAATTCAGAGAAGGATCTTAACTAGCTGAATCGTTAAATCAGGTGTGCTGGGAGCTGAGAAAACACTGAAATGTGCAGGGCAGGGGGTCTCCCAGGATCAGGGTTGAGACCCACTGCTGTAGATAATGAAGCTTCACAAAATCTAGCATGCTGGTAAAATGATTCGACACCACACACCATAAAAACTGACCACTGAAACTTTCGAAGTAAAATGGTGTCAAACTAAATTAGGAGTATTTCAAACAGCATGGAAAGAAAGTGCCCTGAGCTCCAGGAAAAACCAGAGCAACTTATCAACCACCCTTACAGAAGAAAGCAACAATAATACAATATTCTCACTTTATTATTTTCTTGGGAATTTTCCCTTTTCATCATAGGAGTCATGGTTTGATCTGCAAGACACAGCACAGGTTTTACATGGGATGCCCTTCCTGTTGCAACCCTCACGTCTCCTAACCGCGTTTGGGATTGGGCACTATATGCAGTGCCAGGGTTGTATGGGGCATGGCGTTAAGAGTCTTGCCCGAACACCCAACAGTGGCAACCTGGTGGTATCAGGGCTCAAACCCCCCTTTGGTTTCCCATTTATAAACCACATACTCTGTGCTTCTCATTAAATGGCCACAACAAATTATAAATTTATTGGAAAAGCTCTATACATTTAAATCAAAAGTGTCATCTCGTTAGCAAAGATTTAAATTTGACTTTTTTTTATTTGATCCACAACACCAGGGTGAGGGACTAAGGGCTTGTTAGCATTGATATCGATAGCATTAGCAATGAAGCCTGAGGCTGCAGCTCTACACTTTGACCTCCTGGCGTGTACAACCCCATCCTAACACTTTTGACTGCTGACCTCGCACGCAAATGCTAGTGTGTGTGTCTGCTACTTGCCTCGGGTGGCTGCTGTAATTATTCATGTTTACCAGCAGGCCTGCATTGACTCGTGCAGTATTTCTCAGTTTAAAGGCAGATATCAAATATGACACGGGTAATCTAAATAATGAATGAATGCACCCAATGATTAGGATAGGGCTGCTTAAGTGCTGTTTCAACTATTAGAAGTAATGCCTTTAAACCGTCTAAGCCATGGGTTTTCGTGCTATTGAAAATCCCTGATGTGATCGTTCGGAACACCTTTTTTCGGATCAAATTCAGAACTCAGACGAATTCCCTCAGCCAGGTCTTGTGCCCAGTGTTATAGGGATTGGGACATGAGAAAGACACCATTTTTCCTTTCATTTGTGACCTGTCAGGAGTTTAGCCTGCAGGTTCTGTGGCTAAAGGTTCTGAATAATACATGTGCAATAATCTTGATATCAGACCACCATAGATTCAAACCACTAAGCTCACCCTGTGAAATAACTAATGGGCTCATCCATTAAGCTCACAAATCTATATTATACCACTGAGCCATAGATAAATCATGTAAACATCCTGTTTTTTAATACAGGAGCTGTTTAATTGTTAAAATATTTAAAAGACATGATCATAAAGTGCAAAGTACTGTCACTATTATCTTAAGCAACCCAACATCAGCAGCCAGACGTAGTAATTACAGCAATTAATTAGCAATTAATTAGATACAGTGAAGTCTAAATTCTGAATCTCTGGAATAATCATATCTTATGATTCGACATACCTCGGTAAATCTCAAGGAGAAATAAAATCAGTCATAGGAGAATTTTTTTTTTTTTAAATACTCGCACTGGAATAATACGAAGAGACAGCAAGCGACACTATGTACTTGGCACGACCGATAACATGGTGCACATTTTGCAATAATGGTCCAGAGCCAGAAAAGCACCGAGTTGCATGCAATCTGGTTAGCAGGTGATGCACTCCTGCTGACCCAAAGCTGTGATGCCACTTTTTGCAATCATTGTAAGGCACTTTAGTTCATCCCAGAGAGTGTTAACCCTCATTTCACTATAAATGCTATGAATTAAGCCAGAGCTGAAGCGTGGGCCACATAAAATGAAAATGCTAATTTAAATTCCATTAAGTGCATTAATGAAAAGACATTTGTTAGTGCAACAGAAGGCAAAAATGATCGAGTAAGGCAACAATATGCGATGGAACCCATGTTTGCATTGCTAGCTAACAACATAAATAAGTGCAATGCCACTAATGCCATGGTTTGGTGTTACCATAAGTAAACCAGTTTAGTTTCTGTAACTCTGTCTGATTTGTTAAAAAAACGTGTTGTTTTCCATTGGCTCGTTGGATCTTGGTTAAGGATCAGAGCTACTCATCATAGGCAGTTCACAACCTCAGCTATTGGTGTCTGTATGTTTTGCCTGCTATGTCGTAGTGCATCACAGGAACTACAAAATAAAACACAAGCCTTTACCTAAAATTAACTAATCATTATACCTGAACATTACAGTGTAAACGTCATGCGAATTGCTTTAGTCGCACATACTGATTAAAATCATACTAAACTTTATAAGTAGTAGTACATTTGATAGAATGTGTTTTAAGTTGTTTTAATCTGTCCTTTATTTTTTTCCTTTCCTCTTATCTCCCCCTATCTCACTTACGCGGTTTTGCACGGTGGCTGTACTGTAAGTACGGTTCATCATGATTCACCAGGAGTTTTGCCGCTGTGATTATGTTTCAATTTTTCCGCGCCAAAAAATTAAACATGTTACATTTTTTTGCCGGTCCTCGCCGGAAACTCGCTTACCTTGCAGACATTTAGATATCAAACCGCTTAGATGAGATAGGGGTATTAGCCAATGCTCTGACATAGCTAACAGGACGTTTTACCAGGCAGAGGGGGAAAAGAAAGATTTCTAAAATAAAACTTCTTTTAGTGGATGAGGCAGTACCTTTTCTCCAGAAGCGCAATCGGAAAAAAGTAAGAAAACAGCAAGTAAAACAATTTGACAGAATTCACTATTTAGTTATAAGCAGTTCCTTCAATTCTTTTTACAACCCAAAGAGACCGCAGTCCTGCCTTCCTTTCCATTGGGTCATTCACCACTTAGAAAGTAACCTTTTGGTGTCCTGCACCTCGTCATATTAAGGAGTGACAAATCACACAAAAACGCTACACATAATCTACAAAAGTTTGCGCTTCTGTACAAGTACAGACACTCTGTAACGCACGCTTTGGCAACAGCAGTGTAACACTGTTTATAGTAAACAACCTTGAACGGTACTGACTTTTTTTAAAACCTTGGTTAAGGAGCAGAGCTACTCATCATATGAAGTTCACAACCTCAGCTTCCTTACAAACAGGAATATGCAAAGAAGATTAAGGAATTATGCAAATTAAGTTCTTACTATATCCATGTGACAATAAAAGCTACTGTAGCTGTATTTCTGTCAATCTTAATAAAAAAAAGTTTACAGCCCATTGCATTTTTTAAGCATTCTCTACAAAGTGTACATTATTACTCCCATGTTACTGAGCTGAATAAGACTAATGCATATATTACTGAAGTCAATTTGAATCAGTATGTTTATAAGATTTGCACACAAGGCAATACAAGGTTTCTTTGCAGGCCTGCAATAGTATGGATTTTACTCCTGACCTGGAAAAATGTCTGAAAAACATTATTTAAAAATATGGATATTATTTAAGATATAGCTATTGATTAGCCAGTTTTCAGCTTAATCGGTCATGACCGGCGATTGGCTGACCAGCCGCAAAAAATAACTGATTCAGTGCTAACCACACACTCACTCGAGTGGTGCAACATGGAGATCATCTGAAGATCGCAAGTTTGAATCCCACTATAGCCATCTGTAGCTATGAGCTCTCGGGGAATGGGTGTACCCTCACGTGAATCACTGAAGCACTAGCCAATCATGCGCGTGCGTCTATTCTTTGTTCTCGCCCCCTAACAGCGTGTGACTAGCAGTTCTTATGTCTTGAAGGAAGCATGTGTTCTCCTTCATCCTATTTATGTTTTTATAAATATCATTCATATTCTATACTGCTTTATCCTGAGTCGCAGGGCCTGGAGCCAATGCCAGGAGACTCAGGACATGTGGCACACGGTATACCTTGAACACCATTGCAAAGCACAAACACACACACTCATTCACACACTACTGGCAATTTGAGAATGCCAATTAACCTGATCTGCATGTCTTTGGACTATGGGAGGAAACCAGACAAAACCCATCTAACATGGGAAGACCATGCAAACTCCATGCACACAAACCCGAGGCAGAAACCGAACCCTCAACCCTGAAGGAGCGAGGCCACAGTATGAACCACCACGCCACCGTTCAGACTGTTTTATTATATCTACTCTACATATTTATTGAATTTTTCATTACAAGTTACAAAAATGTTTGTGTATGGTATCAATATCGATTTACAGAAAACCAGAAAAATAAACAGTCTGAAAGGTTTGAAAAGGTCTGGAAACTGCACAAGAAAATTTAATAACTAATGCACACGGCCACTGCAGCCCCACATACAGTACAGAGAGAGAGAGAGAGAGAGAGAGAGAGAGAGTTAGACAAATGCACAGATTTGCAGATGCAAGTTCAAGGTGGGGACACCCTGGATGGGTTCCAACGCGTCCGGTGGCACAAGCACACACTCAAATATGAACTATAGCCAATTTGAAAATACCAGTCATTTACACCACATGTCTTTGGACTGTGGGATGGAACCGGAGCACAAGGGAGAACAGGCAAACTCCACACATTACAGTACATGACATTAGATTCAAACCCCTGGTTCTGGAGATATGAGGCATCTGTGCTAATCACTAAGCCACCATGCCACCTATGTTGATTATAATATCTTTAATACATCAGTCAAGCTCAAAGAATTTGTAATATTTATGCTGGAATGTTTTATTACAGGAGAACACGACACTTGATTCTTGATTACATCTAATTATCCTTAGGAAGCTAACTAAGTATCTTTTAAATATTTTATCCTAGCAGCAAGATTTTAAATTTTACAGTAATCACGGAGACTTCATAAATATTACAGAAGTTGCATCTCTTTTGCAAAATAGCCTTCCCACATCTGGGTAAGCGAGAGGACATGCAATTACTGTGTTCGCAACAGTGTGTGTGTGTGTGTGTGTGTGTGTGTGTGTGTGTGTGTCCCTCTACTCCTTCTCTCTCCTCCATCATTCACATTCTGGTTCTCTTTCTTGCACACACACACACACACACACACACACACACACACACTCTTACACAGCACATACACGCATTTATGTTACATACCTTATACAAGCATTTTAAGTTCCAGATTATGCTTAGATTTTCTCTCTTCTGTTATTATTATCATTATTAAAATTTTTATTTTTTTATTCATTTTTCTTTAATGGCTATTATTGAGTAAGAACAGCTTTAACAAACAGGGAGGAAAAAGTCACTGTGCCAGTCCTGGGTCTACTCAATCAGACAACCAAATAATTTAAAAAGTGATGTCTTCATAGAGTAGGAGGTTTGTAGGATTATGACAGTTTCTGATATTAATAGATATCGATATTTTATGTGAGCGTAACCGCCTCACAGCTTCAGGGTCCCCATCCAGGGCTTGGCATAATGTCTGTGTGGAGCTTTGCATGTTATAGTAAGTGTGTTTCATCTGGGTTCTCCAGTTTCCTACCAAAAACATGCCAGTAGATGGATTACAAACTGCCAAAGACACATTGCCAAAAAATTTGAATGAGTGTTGTGAATGAGCATGGTGTGCAATGATCCACTGGTGTCCTATCTAGGGTGTGTTCCCATTTCACACCCAGAGAGAGAGAGAGAGAGAGAGGCTCTGGATCCACAGCAACCCCAAACAGTTAAGGCTTTTTTAATTTAATTTAATTAAATGTATTTTTTTAGTTGTAAGAAGCTGCTTACCTGAGACAAAAGCATGAACCAACACCCTATTTTCTGTAACTACATCATTAAAAAACATCATACTGTCTTGTTAACTGTTTTGCATGACATTCAATGCATGAAAAAAAAAACTGAATAGGCTATTAATTAAAATAGTCAGTATGGAGACTACAATACATTCCATATGCTTGGTAACAGCTTTATGCTAGCCTTGTATCTCTTTAAACGTTCAGCATCCTGCCAGATTTATATGAAAGAGAACGTCCAGCTTCATTCTAGCTTTATATCTCTCTAACCATTTAGCTTCATGCTACCTTTATATTTCATTAATCTTTTAAACACAATTGCATCTTTGTAAACTTTAGATTTATGCTCGTCTTTAACACTGTCTGGCCCAAAAAGTCGATATTTCAGAATAGGCTGCAACACGTAAATTAAACAACTGAATAGATCAGTACAATTACTAGAATTAGGTTAAGAACCATCCAACACATTAGTAGAACCTGGAAGCATAGTGCCGAAATCACTGTCAGAAATCACTTCAATGCTTGGTGAAGTTGCATCATAAAAATGAACATCCTTTCCACACACACACACACTGCAACAAAAAAAAAAAAATCAAAGGATTGGACCTAAACCGCTGTGTGGCCATGAGAACACTATTAATTAGAGAGGCTAATCAGGAAAAAAAAAAACTTTAATTTGTAAGAGAGCATAAAGATTGTACTTGGAATAAGACTGGAATAAAGATCGGAGGAATGGAATAAGGTCATGTGATATGACGAGTCCGGACTGACCCTATTCCAGAGCTAAGCAGCATGATGCGATGCACCCATCATGCATAGTGGGCATGGTAGAAGCTTATGGAGGGAGCTACTGTATATGATCTGGGGTTGCTTGGTCAGGTCTACGCTCAGATACGGTATGTGGCAATGAAATGAAGTCAGCTAATGATCTGACTTCAGTAAACCATGCAGTTTTTTCTTGCCTGATGTTTATTTTAGCTTCTGCACTATACACGGTACCTAAAATTTCAGCTTTCTCCAGACTAGAATTGTATTTTCTACATCCTGCATTGAAGCCATAACTAAAAATATATACCTGGGGACACATCCCTCCCAATATTCAAACATTGTCCAAAAAATGTCCAGCAATATATTAACCAATTATATTAAGCCATAAAATTATACATAATTAAGGGCATGGCTGTTTTGAGAAAACAAACCGCTAGCTGCTTGATATGCCCCGCTTTAGCTAACCATTTTAAAGAAATCATTGTCGTTTCACTTACCACAGGAAATGAAGGAGCTGACACGAGACAATGTGTAGGGTGTGGATGAGAGAGTTCTTTCAAATGCATAGTAATGTTAGCATATAAACTAGCCACCACTAGCCACTACGTAACACTAGCCACCACTAGCCACTACGTAACACTAGCCACCACTAGCCACTAGCTAGCTTGTGGTAACTGAGGTAATTAGGCACATTTCAACCAACAGCCATGCGCTGTTCTCCTTGTCCATATGCCCGTTTAGGGATTAACTGGGTGTTTATGCGAAACCAGTTCCTGTCAAGATGCCCACATCAAGTTGGGCATCAAAACTGCTCTTCAGAAAACCTATGGGTGACATCACAGAAGGTTTGTCCAATTCTTTTTATTCAGTCTGACATTTTTAGATTAGATTCAACTTTATTGTTATTGTGCAGAATACATGGACTGTACAGTAAAACAAAAAAAACAAGTTGGCTTTTATTCACAGTGAGTGTTATCATGAGGAAGATGAAGGGAGGCACTGACATTCACCAGCTTATTGGGCAGACAGAGAAAAGAAGGAAAGTAAGTTGAGAGCAGTGAGAAAATAAGTTCTAGTCAGATGACAAAAGCGTACAGTACCAGTGAACATTTCCTGATATAATAACTGCCATTCAGATCAGAAATGGTTAGTAACCATTCCTGAACATCATGGCAAGCAACAACACTTGTTTACTGATAATATTTCTTTTTTTCAGTTTGCCGCATTCAGGGTGCACAGAGAGAGAGTGCGAGAGAGAGAGAGAGAGAGAGCTAGCTTGGGGATTTGTACAGAGCAGGGAAAGTAGGTGACTATTGAGGAAGCCTGCCTGGGGATCCGTTAGTCGTAGGAGCTTTGATGAAGCTCATGAACAAGTGGACCCATTTAGTTAGCATCGCCTACGGTAGCTTTTCAATTTTTCAAAGTTCTAAACTCAGCCGACCCTAAAATGCCTTAAGATTAAAAACTGTCAAAAGTCATCTATACTGCATCTCTTTTCAGAATGACAAAATCAAGACATGCTGCCCTTCCTGATCTATAAACGGGATAAGGCAACAGCTGATCATGCTTCCACCCGAGCTCTGAACAAGGAAGAAAAAAAATAGAAAGTAAGACAGCTAGAAGCAAAATCATACATGTTTTGAAATATACATTTTTAAATCCCCATTGCTGCTTAATAAGTTTATTATGTAACATTATTATGTGCGCTATGACTGGTCAAAAAAATTCAGTCTCATCTATGATTGTTTACATGCTGTAATGGCGACGAAATTCCTCAGGGGGTGAAACCTTTTCTTCAGTCAGAGAAAGCTGTTTTTAAAGAGTTTACTGATCAGAATTGGGAGCAAAATGTCCAAAATATTTTTACTCTGACAAGATAGAAATGATCAGATCAAATCATGAGAGGAATTATCAGAGCAGATCACGGCGTACAGTATATTAACCTACTGAACAGATTATCAAAGGTTTACACCACCCTTCTCACTATGATTGAAAATGTATTCCAATCGGGCCGCATCGGGTCAGACTGTTCCGACTGACGTGGTTACATGATGCAGTTTTATTTGGATTGGGATTACTCTGATTATTAATGGAATATTAGGGTCCATGTAAATAAACATTGTGCCATCTCCGATGGTAAATGACTGTAGGCTATACGTCAGAGCACAAACAGTAATATTCCATAGCCTGTGGTTCCTTATCATTAATTCTAATAGCTACCCACACCTTCCTTTTTATTATATCTGCAAACCATTTTTGTCATTTTGTTCTAATCAGTATAGCAGAATTATTGGGTTTGAAAGACAAGACATAAACTTCAGACTACATAGGCCAGCACTCACTCCCCTGAGCTTTTACTCCACTTTTACTCCTTTTTACACTAGGTCCTGACCACTGCAGACCGGGAACATCCCACAAGAACTACAGTTTTGGAGTTACTCTGACCCATTACATCAGCCATCACAATTTGGCCCTGGTCACAGAAGCTACAGTTACAATATCTTGTTACAATGACACATGGAAGTGGATGGGATACTGTATATTAGGCAGCAAGTGAACATTTTGCCCTCAAGTTAATGTTTCAGAAATAGAAGAAATGGACAAACTTTGCAACGGCCAAATTGTGAAAGCTAGAAAACCTGCAGCTCCGGTGAGATATTGAGTCAGAACCTACCAAACGTGGATCTATTAAATTCTATAAGTATGACGTTTTATATATATATATATATATTTTTAAACAACAGCATTTTAAACAATACAAAATGAATTAAAATACAAGAGTTTACAATTTAACTTTAAATTAAATTACGTAAAAAAAGCAACATTTTTAATGAGCAGAACGTATCTGTCATCTGCCAAAATTATTACTAAGCAAACAGCAAAAAATTCACTCCTACCACACAGGATGAAAAAGTGTTAATAGTTCAGAGCGTACCACCTCAAATGCTTCCAAAAACTCCGACAAAGCTCCGAAAGCCCGACACTGAGCGCACGGGTTAGGTAGTTGTAACTATGCGGGTGAGGGTGGCTTCTAACGTGGGAACATGGGGCTTCTAACGACTAATGTTTGACTAATTTACAGTATGCTTGCAGGGTTTTGAGACTGATATACGAGTGTGCTTTTGAGAAAATGACAGATCACAGGATTTTAACATGCCGATGCCGATTGCCGATTTTTATATGATGAATATGAATACCCTCATATATGGTATGAAGCTTCGGTACAGAATAGTTTATATCTGAAGCTAATCGGCCGATCAGCAGTCATGGAATCAAACTGAAAAACAGCCAATTCTGGTCACTGGCCGATTGACCGGTTCATCCCCATCATTAATGTATCAGAAAAATGTATAGAAACCACCAATTATATATTTAAATACAATATGACCTATAAAGCTGTGACGCTATCTGTCATCTTACAAACCTAAATTAGGGCCAGCAGTGGATATAGCACTATGGGGGCGCTTGCATGAACCGCAGGACTCATACACTTAACTGGCATCAAGGTCTCCAGACACCATGTCAAAGGCTCTGAAAGCCACTTTGCTCACTGCTTTCACATTGACCTTGTTAGTCTTTTTAAATCATCATATATCACCATGGCTTTCCTTTCCCCCATGATCTTTTTCATTGAGGCTGCTGGCACTTTGATTGGCAGTCACTAACAACTGCATATATGTCACTGGCACTATGTATTTCAGTATGTTGTCCAGTGCTTTTAAAGAAATACACTGGATAGAGCAAGTGAACATAACAAAACACACTCATCGGAGCTCGGAACTGCTCCCTATTCAGGCAATTCAGTGCAAAAAAACACACACATATACAGAACACTAGCTACCATCTGGCAAACACCATTAATGCCATCTGCAGTGAATTGGGTTAGTTTTTAATTCTTAAAAAAAATTTTTTTTAAAAAGACACAAAACTGTCTAGAGGTCTGCAGATTACAGGAGAGAAACAAGCACATGATGTTCATTCCAAATACAATGAGCTGCATTAAAAATTCATTACAGAAAAAAAAAAAGAAAAGCTGAGCTTCCACTTCAATCAGTGTGTGCAAATAATAAAAACAGAATTAAAAACAGAACAGGGTTAGGACTTCTAAACACTGCAAGAATTGATTAAATAAAAAATAAAAAAAGAACTTTAACATGCAGTCACATTTTCAGTCGCTGGGGCTGAATGGTATAGCATGAATGGCATACCTAGCATTGGAATGCTGTCGCACTGAAAAAAGGAAAAGCCTTGCTAATTGTGATTCAGCCACTCCTCTCTCCCCATGCTCCGTGCTCAAGCAGCTGCCTCCATTTATGCAGGGCACATTTCAAATGACAGGAGGGAGGGAGGGTATTGGACTTGGCGCGGTGCAGGAAGGGGGAGGGAGAGGAAAGGTTGCACAATGATTGCACAGTAATTCTTAAGGGTCTGGACAATAAACACACGAAAAAAAAAGCGAAAAAAAAAACGGCTCATCGAGTTAGCCTGGCCTGGTCTACATGTCTGCACAACATTCACACAAATCCTTCCAGCCAATGGGAGCAGAGTTCACACCAACCCGTTAAATGACGTATGAAAGCGTATTTTGCCACAAACATCTCTGCTGCTCACTGATACTGAACCGGCAGTGATGAGGGAAAGAAAAAAGTGCCAATAAGCCATGTGTGGGCCCGTGTGAAAGACTGCGCTGTGGTGTGTGTGTGTGTGTGTGTGTGTGTGTGTGTGTGAGTATGTGTGTGTTTGTCAGCGACTGAAGATTCTCTTGGCACAACTCTTGCTGTGTACGCTGCAGAGAGGGATCAATGGGATGCTGTTCCTCATCTTTCCTTCGCATCTCCTCTCGTTGCACGGATCCGCAGCTCTCACATCTCTGGCAGCTCCAGTACATGAAATCTGATGCTAGTAAACAGTCTATTTATCAAATGAAGCTAGCTGTCCAACTTTATCAGCTGTAACAGGCAGCACACTTTGCTACTGAGTGGAGCATTGTAAAAATGACACAATGAACCACATGTTATTGTGGATTGTGGGATATTCTGTAGTCTCGAACAAGCTTTTACTGTATAACTCCAACATGTGCACTTTTTTTCCCAGTTACAGTAAGAACTGTCATGTGATATTTCACGTTTTACTTATGGCACAGATGGACAACTTCAGCATGCTCAGATCAGTCATTTCCTCAGCATACAGCAGAAGGATAGAGATAGAGGGAACTACCAACCATCATATCAAACCAGTATTCATACAGTATTTGATTCATATTTCATATTTATATCATGATGATTTCACCCATCCACATTTTGGAGAGGCACCAAAAGCTGCATCACCAGAAGACACCTTTAGCAAATACACCAAAAACCCCCTCATGTTTTATTTATTTTTTTTTTTTTGACGTATCTTGAAAAATTGGAAACATAAATACCTTTCACTTGTGCATGATACATTGATTACTTTCTGCTGGAAAGATATGACATATCTATAAGTACTTCGGAGTATTAGCTGTAAACGCTATGCATAGGCATGGACTCCAGACACTGTTGCCACTCACATGCCAACCATTTATACCAAAGTTCTCCTGTCACACAAAAAAAAAAAAATCACATAATTTGTTTCTTTTGTTCTATGTTCCTGAACCTTTGCCAAAACATTCCTTTAAGCTGGTTTCAGCCCAAGGACATCTATAAAAGGTAGCATAATTTAGGAAGTTCAGCCCTCTTTGTAACCTTACGACACTGGAGCTAGACTGCTGGCTTCAACATTATCTTTGATGTACTTTTGCCTTTCGATGATATGATTAGTTTTGATGCATTACCTTAAACAGCAGCTCTGTAGTCTGTACAGAAAGGCTGTTCAGTCAAATTGATAACGTTACCAGCTAACAAGATTTGAGAGAAATTTGAGATTTTTGGCTATAACCACCATGAGGCTATATAATGTGAGGGATCTCCCTCCTGGTGGTTAAAAGCAAAAATCGCAAATTTGGACTCATTAGACCAAAGGACAGTTTTCCGCTAATCTAATGTCCATTTCTTGTGTTTCAAGGCACAAGCAAGTCTCTCCTGCTTGTTTTTCTTCCGAAGTACAGTATGGTTTCTTTGCTGCAATTAGACCCTGAAGGCCTGACTCACACATTCTCCTCTGAACAGTGAATGTTGAAATATGTCTGCTGCTTGAACTGAGAGAAGCATTTATGTGGGCTCTAAACTGAGGTGCTGCAAATCGGCTGATCATTCTTCATAAACATATCCTCTGCAGCAGAGGTAGCTCTTGGTCTTCCTTTTCTGGGACTGTTCTCATGAGAGAGGCAGTTTCATCATAGAGTTTGATGGTTTTTTGTGACTACACCAAACTTTTGTCACATGCAAAGTTTTGAGATTTTTCCGATTGACTAACCTTTTTTCTTAAGATAATAGTGGACTATATAGCACTAATAGGACTACTGGGCGATAACTGATGGTCTAAAGCAAGGCAAGAAATGTCACAAATTAACTAAATATATAATTATATTATATTAATTAATATATATTATATTAAATATATTAAGGCTGGCAGTAAAAGAGTTTGTAGAAATAGTTACAAGATTAAAGCTAAAAATATAAAAAGCTGATCATCATCAGCCACATAACTGCTCATAACTTCCCTTCTACTCAACATTTTGATTTAATGAATGGTACAAGGTTCAGTTTTCATAGTGTACGTCCCATTTTTTGGAGCAAGCCATCCTGTGTTGCGCATTTAGTTGTTATTAGTGATTATTGTGGAAGTTTGTAGATGTATTGCCATCATTGCTGTGTCTTCTCATATACACAGTAAACTATCACTTTCATTGGCTCTGCTGAGTGATGCGTATAGCCACGCCCACCTCGAGGGAAAAGCACTGAATTGAATGGCTTTGTTGAGTGACGTGGATTGGCCTTCTCACCTCAAGGCAAAAGCGCTGAATTGACTGGCTCTGTTAATTGACGTGTATGGCCACGCCCACCTCGAGGCAAAAGCACTGAATTGATTGGTTCTGTTGTGTGAGAAAAGTACATTAGTGTAGCTAGGGGGATTATATACAGTTATTTTCTCATAACTGTGTTCTGTTCTTTTGCACAATCAAAAGTCCTGCTGTAACCTGAATGCTCCTGGTATGTCTATATACACACACACACAATGCAAAACATGTCTGTATAGAATAAACACTAGAACTGCAATTAATCTTTTCTGACTGGATCAAAATACATTTGAAAGAAAGAATTCTCTCTTTCAAATTAATTGGCACCACTTTATCAGCAGAGACAAACCAAACCGTTAGAGCCTTCATGTCTTTTTTTTTTTGCGTTATTTTTATCTACCGTCGTCTGACTGGCAGCCGATCACATGGAATGCTGCCATTCACTATATGGCTTTGGAAGGAAATAAAAGAGAATACCAGACAGCAAGGTGGAGCATTTTCTATATTTTGACACTACTCCGTCACCATCAACCGTTCCACAGAGGCACGGCATGATGAAATAATCGAACGGCTGGACGTATTACATTTCTGCAATACATGTTTAAATATGTGCATGAGAACACGATTACTGACTCTCTGCTGACTGCTGTTTTTGATTACGCCAAACAAACTGGTAATGAGACTCTATTAGTAGATATGATTTAATCCTAGTTCCTCTCAGAAACATACACCTGATGAATCTTTCATTACTGCATATTACTCGACTATTACTGGCACACAATAACATGTTAATCGTACCCTTTATGTGTGGTACTAAAATAAGAACCATAAGTTAATAAGTTAGCGAGCACAACCTTGTAGGAACATGTTGCGGATCATTACCTCATGTTAACATTCCATGAAATTGCAGGACGGATAGACTGCTTTAAGCTACGCAACATATCTGCAGGGCAATCCTTCAAGGGAACAAATGAGTCCAATGCCCCTGCTCTTTTCCCTTTCGTAATCAACCATATTGATCGGTCTGTGTAGGAGCTTTCTAGAGGGCTTTGTGCATCCGTGGATCAGCGTATATACTTTGGGGGTGTTTGGCAGGTTTATTTGCGCTGCCTCAAGACAATAGTGCCTCTGAGTGAGGTGATTAAAAGTGCCTCCTTATTGAGCTCCCCCTTTAATCAATGGCTCTCTGTGATCCCGAACAGAGCTGAGAGACAACCTCGGAACGTTCTGCTAGCAAAGCGGGATGAACCATAGGGTAAGCAGATGCCAATTCCTACTTTCACAATGGCTCATAAAAGGTACTTGCCATTTTAGGCTCTGCAATGCTCAATTAAACAAGTCTAATGCAGGGGAAAAAGAGGGTCATTTCATTAAGTGGATAAGGTTAATGAGTTATTTGTATGGTTGATATCTTCTGGTGGTTGCAAAGGTTAGATGCCTCCATCATGCTGCCCTTTGGAGTTATGGTTAAAACACACACATTTACACGCTCTCCCAAGCAGCCGTAACGAGGGTCAAGACATACCGTGTGTATGGATGTTAAATGAGCAGGCCAAAGAGGGACACCGAGACCCTTTCCCACCAACCCTTTTCTTCCATACTATTTTACTAAAATACTCACTAAGGTAAACAATCCTGTACTCACAACCAGGTTACGGAGTCAGTCCCACTTAAAAGGTAAGGCATGTATAGTGAATTTCAGTTCTACAGTCACTCTAAATGGACACCGTATATTGGCTTTCTTCATATGCAGGTTTTCAATGGTTTGACTTCAGGTCGAATACAGGGCTTTATAGCATTCATACTGCAAATGCAGGGGTCATGAAAGTAACCCGATCGATTCAGCCCGATTTGACTGGCTAGGACAGGAATGCAAGGCAGCTACAATCTTTTTGTCAGGATTGTCATATGAATGGGCAGCGTGTGCTTCTTAAGAGCAAGTATTGGACAAACACAAACAAATGAGGCAGCTCGCAGTGACTCAGTGCTCTAATGAACCAGTGTATTGACTCACTGAATTCGCTCTCTGTCTACAATGGCTGTGTGGATACCAGCAGCCTGTCTGAATACCAATAACTGTGTGCTTACGGATGGACAGACAGTGGGTGAGGGGGGTTAACAGCAGCCATCACACAGCGGTGTGAGTGCACCGAGAAACAAGAGGTCCCCGAGCTCCAAATAAGCATGTCGCTTTGTGAAAACATGAAATCGGGGAAAGTGCGCAAACTTCAAGGATAATATACATATATCATCCTTGTGCCTAACATCCAGTATTGTTTCAACACATTTCATCCTTTTTTCCCATTGTATGAACACTATATAGTGTGTACTACATCAAAATTCTACTATCTGTTACACAGAAGAGTGGAGGTTGTAATAAGAACAAAGGGGGACTGGGGTGGAAAGGGATGTTTAACATGCACATATGAGTAGGATGGTCAGGTGGTCCAGAATTTTGACCAAATAATGTACAATTAATTCAACATGTAAGACAGCATACCATACCGTCTCAGCAGAAATATTTAATAGGGATATCACATCACCAGTCACCACTCAAAAAAAGAAAAAAAAAATAGTATCATGATACCTAGGTGGTGATTCGATTTGTATTGCGATTCTGTAAATATCAAGATTTTATAAATATCCTGATTCGATATTACATTTTTTACAATTCTAAGACCTTGAACCTTTTAAAAAAAGGTTTTATACCTTAGCTTCATTCAACAGCTTCACAAATGAATTAAACATGAGTAATTAAATGTAGCCCATTCCTTCTGTTATTTTTTTCTCACTTAAAATCTAACTTCACATCCAAAAGTTTAACATTATACAAAAATGTTATAAAAAAAAAAAAAACACACACACATTTTTACTGAGCAGCATACATCTCTGTCGTCATCTGCCAAAATAAACTTAACAAATAATTCACTGCTACCACACAGGATGAAAATGTTTGAATAGTTTAGGATGTACCATCTGCAGGATTATAAATCGACGGTGACGTTTTACCATCTAAAATGCGTCCAAAGTCTCAAAATTCAACTTGACAATAAGTGTGCAAGTTGAGTGGCTGCGAGCATATGCGGCTTCTTACGTGGACAGCCAGGGCTTCTAACGCACAATTATCAAGACTACTTTGCACTCGCTGTGCTTTGAGACTTGTGTAAGGGTGTGTAATGAATGGGTTTTGAGACTAATTCACTTGCAGAGTCTGGAGACAAAGACTTTTGGATAATGTAATGGGATAAAAATGTGCTTCTGTTGTGCCACTTGGAAGCTTGCAGATCACCGGTCATGGCCAATCAAAATGGAAACCCGCCAATCTTGGACACTTACCGATCAACCTTCGCATCTCTATTATAAATGTGTATATATATATATATATATATATATATATATATAAGTTTATTTTGTAAACTATTACAACTATAAATAATGTAAAGAATCACGGATCATTTTCCCCATATAGGTGTCCCCCAGTGATCACTGTATGTTTCATGTATAAGTACTATAAAAGGGTGACTGAAAATGAAAATCTTGGAGGGTAAACCCATTGGAAGATGATGACCACATGGACCCCACTGTGAGCCAAAAGAGGCACACTTGGAACAATGCAACAGTCTTACAGTTCTTAATGAGCATCCTCACATTCCGCATGATACCACTAATTTGAGAAATTTCCAGCACAAAGACATAATTAGACAAACTAATTAGACACAGACTTTGTTGCACAGAGAGCCTCCGCAGTTCAAGCTATCCGCCTACCTGCCGCGTGCTAAAATAAGACGGCGCCATCAAGAACATGTAAGCTAATTCCTTTCAACAAGTGCACCTAGGCATATGTGGAGAGGCTACATTGTGTCAGTGCACCTAGGGAACTAACCCCCTTCTTGTCTGATACAAAAACAGCTTCTACTGTATGTATGTACATAAAATACAGGCAAAGCATAAAGTGAAACATGCCATATGTCCACATGTAGACGCAAAGAAGATGTGAAAAATAGCCATCTCAAACAAAGAAATTAAATTGGAATCAAAAGCTAAATAAAAGTCAGCCAAGGACATTTAATGCTCTGGAGTATTTATAATTCATTGTTATCAGGCCCTGGACTGACAAAAAATAAATGCTTTAGAACAAAAAAGGTTGAACTGGAGAGCCATAAGCCAGAGTCCAGGGAGAACAGGGGACACGAAGGTGAAGAAAAAGTAATTGATTTAGAAAGTGACAGGGAAAGCCACATTCTCCAGGGGATCTGGAGCTCATCAGCAGGGAAGTGGCAGGGGAACATGGCTCTACAAAAATTACAATAAAGCTTCAGTTAGTATTAAGTAGTCTCCTAACACAGACATTACAGCCTTGAAAATTAATAGAGAAATATCTACAGAATGGACATGTATAGAATAAAATAATTCAACTCAATCCTCCTACTATGTTTTCATATTCGATACTCAAATGCCTTATATACAGTATATACAGTATATACACACACTGTATAATATTTTGTTCAACCAACTTTTGCTTTTCCAAGGTTATGA
>JAOVVA010000052.1:2090305-2101678 GCA_028565275.1 Leiocassis micropogon | reverse complement strand
TATATACAGTATATACAGTATATACACACACTGTATAATATTTTGTTCAACCAACTTTTGCTTTTCCAAGGTTATGAATTAATGATAGGAGAGTCAGACTGCTGCATGAAGCCTTCTCCAGCACTCTGTGTTGACCAACCCATGAATGAAGGTGATGTCTCATGCTCCCTGAACCACTCTTTCACAATTTGATCCCATTAAATCATCTTGGAATATGCCCATGCCATCAAGGAAAAAAGATCCATTGATGAAAAAAACCTGGTCGTACAGTATATTCAGGTAGCCAGCTGACCTTATTGTTTGGGCACATAACATTGATGAATCTAGACCTGACCAACAGAAGCAACCCCAGGTCATAACACTGCCCTTACAGACTTGTACGGTGGGCAACAGGCATGATGGGTGCTAGGTATTTAAAGCGTCTAACATGACTGAATGGCAACAACAGTTTGATGCGGTTATATTTTTTGCCACTTAATTTTTGACTAGCGTTGGACTGTGTGAATAGATTCATAAAAAAAACAAAAATGGAAACATCTCTGTTGAATCATATTTAAATACTCTGCTTGCATAATTGCCTTGGGGTTTTTGTTATCAGGCTATGTCATTGCTTCACTAATTAAAAGGGAAATAAAATGTAAAATCTAATAATTGAAAATTCTGCGAAACCTGTATACATTCTTGATGACTGCTTTCAGGTACTGTTATGCAATTAACATAAATGCACTTGAATAGACGCAATAGAGGATGAGCTACAGAAGCCTATATGGACTATGGCCAATGTTTCTTCCATACATTGCGGGGTCAGCATCCATTCAGCCAATCATGTTCCATTAGTGCAGCTTGTTTGTTGATGCTAGGCAGGCTGGTTTGAGTATTTCAGGAACTGCTGATCTTCAGGATCACACCGAGTGGGTGACAGTTGTGCAGGTGGAAATGCATTGTTGTTGTGAGATCAGAGGAGATAGACCAGACTGATTCAAGAAAGGAAGGATACTGCAACCCAAATAACAACTCTTTACAACGTGATGAGAAAGAAAGCATAAGGTTAAGCTTGTGACTGCCAAGAACCTTTAATCCAATACCACTGTGGGAACAATCTCACTGAAACTGGACAGCTGATAATTGGAAAACGTTGCTCCAGTGGTCAAGTGTGCAGCTTTCCTGACCCAGATGCTGATGTTTATTGTGAACTAGACACTCTTAACTACCTAATATGGATAATATTAAAACAAATAAATAAGGAAGTGACATTTCACATGACCACTGTATCCAGAAAGTATCCTGAATTATTAGCTTGACAACACAATCCCACTTTTATATTCATGAAGTATCGAAATAGAAATAATTTCAGCCAAAGTCAAAAATAAATTTAGCCAACTGCCACGCCCACTAGCAATGAGCAAAGTAGCATGAGTTGCCAAGCTAACAATTTCCCTCAGCGGCACATGAATCATCTGGTCCAAATATGGAACTTTTCTGATCTTTCAAAAACGCCGTAGATGTATACCACGTTCAATCTATTTGGAGCCGCCAACGATCAACACAAGAAAAATTCCTCTATTTTTGATATCATCTATCCATTACTGCTTCCAAAAACAATCTGCCTGCCCAAAAGAGGAGGCCCTGATGCTAATCGAGTGTCTGCGCCTACCAGGTGCCAGGAGGAAACCCAGAATCCTGCCAAGCGAGGTTATCAGTCCGCTGCAATAAACGGACTACATTCATTAACAGACCTTGGAGCTGAGGGGATATTCCAAATCCCCACAGCTCGATGTGCCTTCCCTCACTTTCATGTGCTAAAGATTAAAGATAAAGACCATGTCCCTGTGCTCACACGCCCCTTTTTACATCCTCTCCTGTGTCACGTCTCTCCATTTCTTGCTTAAGTGCTACGCTGGCACCGGGCTTTTCTCCTCATTTTGCTGAGGAAACACAGAATTATGTGCTCTTCAATTCCTCCTCAAAGGGATATTAAAACGGCGAGGGCTCTGTGCATCAACCTTAATGCTTTCTATAAGCAGCTCACAAACAAGAGACAGAAGAGGGGGTGTTCTCTATTAGATCATTTCTGCATTGGATCATTTCTTTGGGGGTGAGGGGGGTGGTTGGGAGGGGGTTGTTTTTCTACTCAGCTTCGTCCCATATGTGGTACTCCCGAGTAAAGGCCTGGAGCTGTTGAAACATGTCATACTGAGGCTTGTCTTTCAAAGGCAAGGACAAAGATCAGGAGAGAAAAAAAATCATAATAGTACACACCTCGTATAGTGGAGTGGTTCTTAAATGAAAATTTGTACAATAAAAACTAGTACAGAAAAAATATATATAAAATATATAACATTTTCATGGAATAATAAAACGAAATGGAATAAGATCTATGTTTTGGATTTAAGTTTCCTTTACCCCGAGTAAAGAGAAGAAGCCATAAAAAGTCAGACCATACAAGCCTTGACAGTAAAATCCTGACAGGTCCCAATGTGGCGACGCATACTGATTTCAGCCGTCCTTTGCTAGGCATTTTCTGGAGAAGACAGTTTGTCGGCAAACAGGTGAAAGCTTTCTGAGCTTAATCTCGTTAATCATGCGCTCCCTGTCCCCATTTAAACACTCCAGCGAGAGAGTTTAGGGTGATAAAAAGGCTCGGCTTTCAAGAATCATGACTCATCCTTGTTCGCCAGATAAATAAATTCATTTAGTGTGATTCCTCCCCCATGTTTGCATCTGCGACATATATTACCATCTGCGCATCTGTGACATGTCTCGGAGAAATATTCTACCCAAAATTTTGAAAAAAGCCAACAAAATCTAATGGAACAAAATTAGCATAATACATAATGCTAGCACTCCTGTACCAGCTTTAATTAGATATTTGCATTGTTGTAAAACTCATTTCGTGATATTTAATTACAAGGAAAGTTACCAAAGTTTGGAAGATATTTCCAAATAATGCACTTTTATGTAAATCGGACAAGCGCTCTTCAAAAAGACAGTGTCTTCTGAAGTTAAAAACTTTAGCAAAATCAACTGGCATGTTTTGAAGTACTAAAGTACACGAGAGAAACGTTACACTTGTATAAAGTTTGTACTGTAAAATTAAACTTGTGAGATATAGTTGACACAGTGGCATTTAATCCCCACCTCTTGTGGGGATGGAGTTTCCATGTGCTTGATGGGTTTCCTCCGGGTACTCTAGTTTCCTCTCACAGTGCAAAGACATGCAGATTAGGCTAACTGACATCCCCAAATTGCGCATTGTGTGTGTGTTTGTTTGTGTGTTCCCTGCGATGTATTGGCACCCTGTCCAGGGTATGTGTGTGTGTGTGTGTGTGTGTGTATATAGAATATATATATATATATATATATATATTCTTTTTCAACATGCCTCAAACTCAAGGCTGTATGGCAAAAACTTCACAGCTGAAAATGCATGATGCAATACAGCTCAAACAAACTAAACACAACAGACTGAGGTCTCAATGCAACAATCGGTGAAATGGAGGCAGGATTTATCAACGTGATGTTTTACTCAAAAGACAATACACTGATAAAAAAACACACAGGTGATACCGTAATCAATAACCACAGCCAAATAATTGTATCAGGTAAGGTTTAATTTAATTCTATCACTTAAGTTTACTACTATGTATCAAACAAAACCTATAAAGTTACACCACAGACAATCATGGCCACGGTTCTACCACTATGGTAACTGCGCAGTAACCTTGACAAGATGAAACACTATACAGAACAGGGGCCGCTATGACGAACAAAACGGTTATATAACTACTAATGGTGCCACACATGGACGGCAGAGTGACACAACAGTTCACAGTTCCAGCATCCATGGTTCCATACTAAGGGTTAATGTTTTACTCTGGGTTTTCTGGTTTTCTCAATAACATGAAACAGGGTGGACTGGTATGTTAAATTTCGAAGGGTTCGAGGTGATAATGAGTTTGTGCATGGTGGCCTGAAGCCCCATCCAGGGTGTAGTTATGCCTCATGCCCAGGAATGGCAATGGCAAAATGGGCCTACTGTACCTACCAGAAGAAACTGCATACTGGAAATGTATAAGCATGCCACCATGCATTTAAATAAGTACGACACTGACACTGTAACCAATGAAGAAACCAACAGCCAAGACTTGTTGTGATATTTGGGTGAAGAGAAGCACTGAATGATGGGTCATACTTTTTATCCATTAGCAGTTTTATTACATTGGCACAGAACGGTTGAAACAATTTACTTCCTATTATTTCTTTCATTACAACAGCTGTAAACACTTGTTTCCTCACCAGGTTTGTTTCTCCATCTCTCCCTCCTTCTCTCTCTCTCACTCTGTGACCAGTCACTATTGTATATTGTATTGTATAAGGCTACGTTCACATTACGGGTCACACTTTTGTGAGTTAACCCTAAAAAAAATCAGATCTGTGTCATATAAGGAAAACAAAAATATCTGATCTGAGTCACATTCGGCTGGTAATGTGACCACAGCTCAAGTAAACAACCTTCTACAAATGAGACCACTGGTTTTTTTTAATAGGGTATAAACCCTGACTGAGTCAACCACGGACAACTACTTCTGTGGTCATTATATCGCTGCAAAATCCATCAACAGCCACATCTTAACCTACAGGGAAAGGAAATCAGGTTTTGATCCAGAATGCCCTTCAATGAAAATCATGGTACCATCAATCTTCTCAAGACCCCTACACCATTAGGCGCTAAGCATTAATGATTCCCCACCTTATATAAATGTGTTTCCATGTATACACTCACGACTGTGTCCAATTTCTAGCACATTCACAACTTTTCCACATTTAAATTTTTGAATCAGTGTCCTAATTCTTTTTAAATTGTTTAAACGGCATGGTCAGCAGCCATGTCTATTTAGCTGTAAGCATTCTCATCCCATAAGAGCACAAACCCATTTCTTCTTTAAGGGAAATTATGGGGAATATATAACACAGACAAAAAAGACCTTTGAAAGACACTTTGAAAGACAACACATGGCATTTTATCTGACAATTTTAAGATTAAAAGCAATATGTAATTTATGTCACAGTGATATTTTCTTACTTTGTTTTATATCAATTTGTTCAAGAAATGCAGTCAGGAGCAGGTTAAATATAAAACATAAGATGTTATTAATTCATAAGAATGGTTAAATAGGATGAAACTTACTTTCAGTAACAAAGTAACAAGCTTTGTTTTAAAACGAGCTACTTCTGTCACATGTGATAACAGGTATATCACCATTTTGGAAATGATATCATGGGTACACAAATTCACTGACTGTCACATTTCTAGACCAGGATGTTCATTAGATGTCACTTCATGAGTTAACGTCAAAGGATAAAGTTGATCAAGGATCTTTCCAGAATATTTAATCTCATTCTACTGTACGCCTAGGTACATTGTTGCTCGTAAAGCCACGTAAAGAAAAGTGAAGAATGTTTAAATAATGCATTACTAGCTAAACATTGTTTGATTTTATGTCTCGCATGTTTGAATATTTGTTTGAATAAAGTGAGCAATTAGCATGGCATATTTATTTACCATTACATATAAGCAATTAACATGATAAGGGTTTTTTTTTTTTTTTCAACTTTGAGGTTAGATTAGGCTATTCATCTTTCCAATCAATTACATATTCTGCGTTATGATTGGTGCTCCTTCACTGCTAAAGAGGCAGTGAGTGGAAGTCTGAACTAATGAGAGAAGCATAGTTTTCCTCCCAGAAACTTGTCATATCACCTAGCGTTACTCCCACATGGGGCAAAGATTCTTAGAAGGAATATACACCAATCAGCCATAACATTAAAACGCAAAATATTAAGCCCAATTCTGAGGAGATTATCGTTGCGCCGCCTGGACACTTCTGACCTCTCGGCCATGACTCTACAAGACCTCTGGGGGTGTGCTGTAGTGTTTGGCACTGGGCCATTAGCAGTGGGTCCTTTGGGTGCAATGGGTTGCGGGATGGGGCCTCCATCAATCAGCCTTGTTTGTCCGGTGCATTCCATAGATGCTGGGTTGAATTGAGACCTGGGGAATTTAAAGCGCCAGATCAACAACCTTGGACTCTTTGCACGCTAAAGCCCATATGCAGCAGGCTGCGTTGAACTGGAGGTGGTGATACAGTACCTTTCTATCATGGCCAGCATTGCCTTTTTTCGACAGTGACCGTTTGTGCTGCATTGGTCTTTCTTTGGAATTGGACTTTGAACAGGCTTTTGGTCCACACGGTCATGTGAGCTTTGGGTGCCCATGATCCTGTCACAAGTCTGCTGGTATATACTTGATTATGTTGTTTACGTCACCTGTCAGAGGTCATAATGTTATGGCTGATCAGTATATGTATTCGAACAAGACAGAATTGATCTGCTCAGGTGTTTGCATGGCTAATATTTGCCTACTGAATGGATTAGCAAAGATTTACACGACCCCTCTAGTTACGATTGAAAATTCACTCATTTTAAACTGTCCCGATCATCGTGGCCACGTGGTGCCATTTTATTCCAATTGGGCTATTATTCCGATTATCAGTGTAATATTAGGGTCCAAGTTTGCTGTTTACCTATAAGATCAGTGAGCTCGTGTCAACACTGTCGCCCTATTTATGCATAGAAGAAAAAAAAAACTGTATTAGATATTTTATTGTAATGGAAGACTCACTTCTATGCCCAAGTTATGAACTAAAGAACCAGAAAAACTAATCTCAGATCTGCAACCTCCACCCAAACTATTAGTTTATTATTTGTTCGGCACTAAAATAATTTTAAATTTAAACACGAAGAATATGTGAGTGCCTTGCAGGAGCTGAACTGATTCATTAACATGGCTAATTATACTTCATGCATTTATTGGCACAATAATAATGCATAAATTAATTAGGAATTGGAGTCACAGTGGTTGAGGAGGATGTTGAAACTTAGAGAAAAAAATGCGAGTCTATTCTTTTCACAACATGTTTATGTAAAAGTTTACATGCATGCAGCTGAGGCATAAAATCGTCACCTTTTAAATGTTCACGTAAATGTTTAAGTGTAAAGCTTTATACGTCCACTGCCACTGAAGTGATGGCTCGCCTGAGAAAAATTCACACTTTTAAACGTGTACAATAATGCAATGATTTAGTATGTACTATATTACATAATCAAAATATATGCTGGATGTATTTTTAATTATCTCTTAAGTATATCAGAGTGGTTTATCACAGAGAAGGCACTATGAGTGAGAAGCCGAAAGGAAAATTAACTAAGCATGCCTAAGGCGATATAAACAAGCCTGGTTCCTTTTTGATCCTTTTTACAATCCCATGAAAAAAATCGCCAGCAAATGTGTCATCACAGCATCTAAACAAATGAAGTGGCCGGCTACTTCCTGCCCCGCAGATTTCTGTTAAGATGTAGCCATTCTGCGAGGACAAAACCACCTTCTCCATAAAAGAACGAGAAGTGCAGGAAACATCCTAACAACATCCCCTTGCCCCTTCTCTGGTCCCCTCTGTTCCAAAAAGCGGCCTCTTTAGCCCCCGTGCCAAAGCCTGAAACAAGAGCCTGCAGAATGAAGGGCCTGGGCGCACAAAGGAGCTCCTGTCATTCTCGAGTCCTGGGCAGATCCCAGTTTCTCTCTCACATGGGACCTGCCCATTGCTGATCCAAAGGAAATGAACCCCCCTGAGTTATCTGAGTTGCACTCCTAATTCTTACAATGCTCAGTAAGGGGGACATGCACTTACCGCCTAGTCAGAGCCCGTTAACAAAAGCGAATTTCCCCCCATTTTTTCGCATGTTAGCATGGAGGGGGAAATGGAGAAATAATTATAAACCATCTTCAAACGTACAGAACACAAGACATGGCATCTGATGCCTAGAGTGTTTTGGACATTAAAAAAAAAAAAAAAGTAACAGCTAGACTGCAAATAAGTCTCTAAGCATTCACACTTATCACTCTCGTACTGCTTTTCACAGACATAATCCAAGCCTCTGCACCTGCAAGCACCAATAGCTGAGTCATTTCACTGCTGACAACGCTGGAGTGTCACATGATGGGGCCATAATTTAATCAAGGAGCTCTTGACCACAACTACTAAAGTAGGGTGATTTACATGCAGTGTAAAATCCGTGCACTACTCACTTGGAGATGAAAAAGCTGCCTTGATACTAAAAAAGAGCTGCCACAGGTTTCGAAAGTCACTCTGCTTAAACAGTACTGCTTATCCAGGTTCTAGACAAAACTTACTGAAGCCATATTTATTTCACTGGAAAATCAAACACGCTTGTGAGAATATATGATTTCATGAAAAGAGGTATTAGGTAATGTGTGAGGTTTTGAACCTGAGAGCTGTTGAATGTGAAGGATATAAGAGAACCTGCAGTATTTGCACAGTTCAGTCTGTGCGATAGTGTAAAAGGGAAAAAGCTCAACTGAAGGTGCTCTTACACTGCGGCAGCTGCTCCAATATTGAACAATGACAGACGTGCAAACTCAATAAGACCATTGTAATAAACCCTGGTTAATCACGAACGTGCCTCGTCTTCAATACAGTACCGAACTGGGATATCGCGGTCTCAAAAAAGGATCAAAAAATAAATAAATGGATCATTCTCCTTCCATAGCTTGATGTACTATAAAGTGTACCGAAACAGGACAAGAGAAATATGCTGAATCTAAGCAAATATGGAAGAAAGCGAGAGGAAGTCTGGAAAGCAGAGTGCACGCGGATATGAAATGCAATCAGTGCGGTGAGCACATCTCCCCTGGATCTCACCTCTGTGTAATTACAAAACGCTCTGGCAGCCCTTATGGGGGGGAGGGACTGTTTAAGGGAGGGTACGGACCATGAGTAGCATGGGGGTTGAGGGAGCAATACGGCTCTCATTTGTATGGGACAGAGACCCAATCTGCACTGTTGGTTGGTAAAGCCACTGTCAGCATTTCTTGGTCCCAACATGACCCACTTTGAAGCATTTCAGTGCTTGTCCATGTCTGACACGGCACATCCAGATATAGAAAATCTCCATATTCAAAGTAGAAAGCATCTGATCAAAAAACAATGATGCTGTCTGTGAATCTATAGCCTAATATGAGACTAAAATTCTATATCAGAACTCGTCAAGTGGAGTCTGGACGCAGATCTAAAAATGGACTGGACCAATTACATATAAAAAAAATAAAAATTCTAACAGATTAACATATGAAAAAAAAGTCACATATCAGTTCTGTAGTCCATACTGTGTTGTTCGGTTTATCTAATCACTTATCATGTATTTATGTACAGTATGTTACTAAGCTAAACGCATCTCTTCAGATCAGAGCTCAGCTACAGTACATGTCTAGAGACATTAGCCTTAGAAAAGGGATAACTTCTCAGTGTTGAAAATAGATTTTTTTTTTTTTTTTTACATGATTAGACAGCGAAGATAGCGTTAATTCCTGCCGCATAAAATTCCCAGCAGCTGCGTCTCATCTCTATGTGGCACAAGTTTAAAAAAAAAATTAATAAATAAAATGCTAAAGTGAAGCACCATATCAAACCAAATTCGAATCACTTACATTTGATGTACTACTAAATTAAACTTAAAAGCATTAAAAGTTAGGGTTAATAGAATGTTGTCACAATTCAGTCATGCTAGTTGCTTATCCGGACCTTTCGTATGTATAGAATTTTGTGCATCCAGTCCATCTCTAAAATCTGACTACCCCTGTTCCACCTATTAGAATGTGACTGTGTACATTTCTGTGCATTACCCATTGATTACAATATAGGTTTTGTGCATATATAGTATTGTGCATATTACTGTAAAAATATTTTTTTAAAAGCCTGCCATCGTACTTAATACAAGCATGTGATGTGATAAGATTGAGAGGATTTTAATGAGTTATGTAAGCATTTATGATTATCGATGTATCTTAAATGAACACCTGAGCTTCTTAAAGTAGTGTCTGTAAAAATGACAGAAGATGGAGTCGTAAAAAGCTGTCTGTCTGTTTGTCTTATTTCTACCTTCTCTATGTTTCCCTTGAAATGGATGGAACAGTTTAAAAAAAAACATTTAGAGAAAGAAATGCTTGCCTGGCTCATAAGTGTCATAGACTGGGGATTGCAAGACAGTGGAGAAGCATACCGTGGCCTGAAGGCCAAGAGAGTGAGTTCCTCTGTGTGTGTTCAGCTGCCCTGTAATGTAGCAAGTGTATTGCTTCTTATGATCATCACCCTTCCCAGTATGTACCTGACTTAAAGGAGCTCGTTGTTGTTGAGGAACTAGAAAGTGATTAAAAGTTAGAAGAAAACAGGGCAAGCTATTAAGAAAACAAAACCAGCCTTGTCAAGTTGCTTGCAACAGAAGAGTGAATGTTAAGTTTTAATCCACAGCTTCAAACTGGTTCTAATTAAATTAACAACTCGAACCTATTTTTGAATGTTGCTACGATACAAATTTACTGGTACTGTGAAAGTACACGACACTAACGTGAATCGAGGTCTTATTGTTCTGACTGGAAACAAGCCATCATGGTTAGGAGGGAAAATTGTTTGCTTTGCTTTAGTGTGAGTAATAAGATTTATTATTATTATTATTATTATTATTATTGTTATTCATGAAATAAGTAATAAGAAACGTAATGCATGGTGCTCTATAAAGCAATTCCATGGGCCAAGGTCTTTTTTTTTTTTAAATACAGTTCTTTAATGGAGAATATACATCCACAGCTTTGAAGACAAGCATAAAGCAAAAAGCATGTAAGCCATTCTGTTTCAGAATGAAAAAAAAAAATACTATGACAAAAGATGAATTGAAATAAGACATTCAGTATGAAGGAGCACAAGAGGCACAGCATGTCTTCTAATTGGTGTGGCAGGTCTATATTCAATATTCTAATAAAAGACGTACAAACATTGCTAAAAGCCTGCCCGTCCGGTGGGGGTTGTCCAGTGTATAGTATGTTAAATCAATACTAGCTGCAAATTTCTGTAGAAATCAATCCCGAAGACTGAATTCAAACCAGGGGGGGGAAAAAAACCTTATCAGTGTTACTGATTTAGGTCAACAAATAATAGTGCAAGTAATAACAAAAGCGCAGGTTATGCTGAAGCATATCAACCGAAAATCTGAGTGTATCAGTGAGAACTGCTTGCCAGCCTTCTTCACTATTTACATAAGCGTGTTTCTCTCTTTTACACACTGTGCAGCTCAGCCTAGTTCCTGGTTCAACCACCATTTCATTTTACCATCTGGTCAACCTCGAAATGAATTCATATTCATAGCCACTGTCCAGACGACCATTGTTGTGATGACCACAGTGAAAACAAACAAGTGCACATGACTAAATACTGAGAGACGGGGGGGGGGGGGGGGGGGAGA
>JAOVVA010000052.1:2035230-2079067 GCA_028565275.1 Leiocassis micropogon | reverse complement strand
TCTTTAAATTGATTATTTAAATTATTATTTACATTTTAAATTATTATCTACAGGAGAAACCTTGGGGTTAAAGCAAGGAGGGGCATATACTGATGCAAACCTGATGGAAATCTATCTCATAAGACTTGTAGTTGTAATTGCAGCCAAAGGTGGTTCTACTCAAATATTGACCCAGTGGGTTGAATGCTTTTAAAGCCAAGAAATGTCAGCTTTATTGTTAAATTTTCCTTTGTATCACATTTGTGTTAATGGTAAAAATCCAATTAATGCATTTCATTCCATTGTAAAATGTGGAGAGGTTCAAGGGTGGGGGTGGATGAATAAGAATGCAAGATACAGAAGCTACTGAGACATTATACTTTACTTTTAACCTAATAATATATGTATATACTGTATAACTACTAACCTACTGATAGTAGAAAGCACATTTTCAGAAGTATTTCGAACATATTTATAGGATTCAATTCAGCATATGGTTGTACCGTGTACTCTACATGATGTGCTGGGCGAGACAGATATCATGTAACACACCATATGGGAAGAGCTATCAGTGAATAGAAGCAGCAAGCAGAGAACAGGTTTGTGCTTTAAAAAAAAAAAAAAAAACCTCTCAAGAGTCTAGTTTAAAACAATGCTGCCTTGTGCTTGCTGCTTAAATGACAGGAGCAAGCAGCAGTAGCATGAGGACAGTGACTAGGCTCAATGAAATAGGAATCAGTGCCCAGTCGTGGATGCATTTATGGATTGACAGATAAGTAACAGGTCCTAAAGATTTAAACCTTTTACAGCCCATCCCACATGTCAGAAAGCATTCGTATAAACACTATCTCGAATGCAAAGCATACGAGGGTGAGTCAAAAATGATCTGCTCTCCAGTTATATGAAACTTCTGTTAGCTTGTGGTTGAAACAACCAGAAGCATTTGGATATCTGCAAATTTTCTTTTGGATACTTGGACTGATACTCTTAGTGGTGTTACTGGTGACGAGACTTGGATTCATCACCAGGAACCTGATATTAAATGGCAGAGTATGGAACGGAAACATCCTCAATCATTGACCAAGAAAAAGTTTAAAAGTCAACCATTAGGTGGAAAATTGACGCTTATAGTTTTCTGGGATTCTCAAGGGCCAATATTGGAACATTACCAGAAACTGGACTTTAGCAGCCCCACGAGGACGTAGATTCATTTCTGACAAGAAATGAGGACAGCGGTGCATTCGTGACTCACAGCTCAGCCTAAAACATTTTTTAATGAGGGAATATGTAAGCTTGTTGACAGATGGACAAAGTCTATTGAAAAGCAAGAAGTCTGTCCAAAAATAATTCATTTCTCTCATGGAAAAGTAAATGAAAATAAATTCTACAGTTTAATAAATTTTACAATTTCTGATTTACCATTGTATATAATTTTGAATAAATGAGAATATTGAAAGCTTCATTTAAAAAAATAAAAAAAAAAAATTATGTTTTAGATGGATTTGCAGTGATGGCTGATTTTATGAAAACACGGCCCTCATCAACCAACTAGTTTTCAGCAGGCATTTTACAGGGTTAGCATTGAGTTACCATGATTAAATGAACAGTGGGTTTATCAAAACATTGTTCAAACATTGTATATACACTATTTGGAGAAAACTGGACACATTACTGCCACACCCATATGCGCTCTTTGGACATAATATTTCTGATTTAGTCCCTTTGCTGTTGTTAGAAACTCCACTCTTCTCCACCTTGCTGTAGGTATTCGCTCATTTAGCTGCAAGAGCACCAGGAACTGATGTCAAATGAAGACAACTGGCGTGCAGAAGACGTTCCTGTTCATCCCAAAGGTGTTCAGTGTTGCCGAGGTCAGTGTCCTGTGCAGGATGTCCTTTTTGTCCACAGGTTGATGTCCACAGGTGCATTGGTATGCTGGAACCGGTTTTGGCCTCTTAGGTTTAGTGAAGGGAATCCTATACAATTGTGTGCTTCCAACTTTGTGGTCATGTTGTACATCTCTGTAAGAACTGGCCTCTGCTGGCACCATTTGCAAAGCACATTGTATGAGGACATTGCAGACTATATTTGTTTACTGTTCAATGAATTTCAATGGCATTTAATGCAGTCTGTTAATTATTTTATTCAATAGCTGTTAAGCTGGGTCAATTCTGTCAATTTCTAATTGACTAATATTGTAGCTGTTTTTTATGGCTTCTGGTAATGTAACTCGAACAAAAACAACCCAAAATAATCCAGATATATTTATATCTCCTTTAGTTGCCAACATACATTATGTAAACTAACATTAAGGTCTAAATAAAAGGCAAGATAAGCATTAGCGGCTCTTTTGTTTCATCCCAAAACATTTGTGGAGGGGTTTCATTTACAAATACAGTTCCAGGTCCTATCATATTTTCTTCTTTATGAAATCCAATGACGTTAATTGCAGTATCGTTGCTCCATGAACATATGGAATCCTGAACATGTGCTAAATTAGATTTAGTCATGAACAGCTGGTCTAATATTATCTTGCTCCACACCTACACACGAACCAACAGCTTAGAAATTAGACCTTTGATGATATTCAGACATCAATCATAAGCTCGAGTGACACATTTATCATAGCAAAACAATTAGCGTAAACACACAAGTTTTTTCATAATAATAATAAATGTGTACTTTCGACCACCAGAATGTCATTCCATGAAGCATGACTATAAGAGGTGCCCACTCCAGAAAGCTGATTTGGAGTTAAATTGCATATTTATTGCTTTTTTTGACAATATTTTCAATCAATCTACATATAAACCGGGGACGACTAAATAACTACTCATTATGCTGAATTCTGGTCACAATGAGCAAATCAAGGCTGGGGACATTTCTGCTCTCGAAGTGCAGCGAGGAATGTGAAAATCATTATGTCTTCTTAAATAACCTATCAAATTTTATGAAATTTCCTTTGAGATTATGTTTGTGAACTTCCATTATATTTCTGGTCTAAATAAATGGGGGGTTCAAGTGTCTGAAATAACAAGAAACTCAATGTTTATATTAAAAATTTTCCTATTACTTCCCAATCAGTATTTCACTTACAAAACAACCATCAAAGATACATGTGCATCTGCGCGATGCAAATCTTCTCCCTTGTCCAAACCCATCACGTTATACTGATATGAACACATCTGTGATAAAAAGGTTTTTCCACGAGCACTTATATAATGTTCTATAAATGAAAGACATGGATAGTGCACATGGGAAAGATGATAGAATACCCCACCAAACCCAGGAGACCTTCTGAACCTACAGTGAGCAGCTATTAACACTGCTGAGATCAGACAAAACTCAAGTACGTGATCAGAGAAACTCTGTCATAGGTAGATATTTACGTGCACCTCACTAAGTCTGACTGCACAAAGAAACAACTTGTATGTGTGTGTGTCTCAGCAGGAACAGTTGCCGCAGCCCTTGACACTGTTGAGGATCTCCTCCTGCAGCTTCCTGCGCTCCTCCTCCTTCTGCGAGACGCTCTCGGCTGGAGCGGACTGCGCCTTGTCTGCGCTGTGGTTAAGCACTTTGTTGTTCTGCGTGTGCCACAGATCTGCGTAAAGGCTGCCTGGAGTGCTCAGGAGCGTGTGGTGATCGCCTCGCTCTGCCACCTTACCCTGCAGCATCATGGGAAATGAAAGATGGAAGAGGTGAGGCGAAGAGGGCGAGAGGAGAGAGTGAGCGAGGCACACGGAGAAAAAAAAAAGAAAGAGAATTAAGTGATGGGACAGAAAGGATAGGTAAGAAACAAGCAGAGTTGACAGAGGGCATGACGGATAAAGAGAGTGAGAGAATAGAGGGCACAGGAGGAGGCAAAACAGAGAAAGAAGGGGGGAGGGTATAAGACAAAGGCGGAAGGGGGATACAGAACAGATGAGGTGAGAAGGACGGAAATTGAAGAGGGGGCATGAGCGCATACAAGAAGGACCAGATAGAGAGAGAAAGGTAGAGGAGATTGGAAGGCAGTGATGAGTGGGGGTGGGTTAAGGGGGTGAATGAAAAAGGAAGCAAAAAAGAGAGAGAGAGAGAATTACAATTAAACTTCCACAGAGCAGTCGAGGTTAATGACAATTTACAGTATCTATTTTTTGCCACAACTGTCGTGATAGAAACCTCCTCTTGTGTGATCTAGAGCACTCTGTTCCTCATACTGTTTTGTGCAGTAAGTAAACAAAAGCATCTCTCCCTCTCTTTCTCTGACGCGCGCGCACACAAAATCTGGCATTTGAGACAGCCTTTGCCTTGGGAGCGCTTGAAAAGTGTATTACAGTGCTGTTCGCCCGAGCATTATCGACTGTCTTAAATGGATGTGATTCTGAAGCAAATGAGAGCACTGAGATGAGGGGCAATGGCAGATGAGCCAAAGAAAGAGGGCGTATGAAAGAAAGAAGACACAGACCGCGAAAACATGTAGCGGCCCTGAGCAGGCTCACACAGGCTGTGTGTGGGCGCGCTCGCAGCACCAGGTCCTAAAAGACTGCCAGCAAATTAAAAAAAAAAAAAAAAAAGTAAAAACTATTACATTAAAAGTATGAGAAAATTTAAATTTATACATTTAAAACTATATACGTATTAGCTCATAGAAGGACAGCCGAATATGTCAGAAACCTTCCTGCCACCAATATGCTGGCTGCGTTTTTTAGGAAGGAGCAATTGTGAGATCCATCCCATCAAGAAACGATTTACCACAAAACTATCTCCAGCAGCACAGTGTGAAGATGATCTATGACCTCCAGAAGGCATGAGGCACAACCTCTGACCTTTGTCTCGATGCTTCCCCCATTCCCGAAGCTGAAAGGTCTCCACCCTTGAGAGATGCATGGAGGTGTTGAAGCCAGAGCTGAGCATGAAGCACTACCACTCATTATTTTAATGAGCTCCAGCAACCCCCCCCCACACACCCTCCCTCTTCTCCTCTCCTGTGCAGCACTGCCGCCACCGAACACCTCGTCCGTGTGTGTGAGCATTCATTACGCCCTAAATTACACAAGTGAAAAAAAAAAAAAATCCTGCTTACAGGATAACATTTTCTAATCGTAAAAAATGTCCTGCGCCTTTTAACGTGATGGATAAAATATAAATTTACAGACGGCTTGTGGATCAGCACGTTTGGTACACCATTCAGCTTTATCAAACTATACCACTGGACCTGACACATACTGTAGGATTTCCTACAATTGCTGAAATTGCTTAGATGAAATGGTAGTGACACTGTTATTGTTCATCACCTATCTCACAATTTACCACAGCCAGAAACACGACTCCTTTCTGATTAGCCTGCAGGCATCATTTTCTTATTTTAACCTCTTTTTTTTTTTAATAAATAAAAATCAGGCTAATAATACCTACCCTATCTCTCCTAAGATATTAATATTTAAAAATGTTAGTAACCATGGTTAGTCACCATGACAATAAGCATAAATAATGGTTTAGACTAGGCCTACAGTTACTTATGGCATTTGGACTGATCTAATTGTAACAATAGCATTAGTATTTCAGATAATTTACTAGAATAAAGTTCTTACATACCACAGCTTGATTCTGATTGGTTTAAAAGTGTTGATTCAGCTTCTAACATACCATTTCTGACAGTAGTTCTGACTGCAATATTTATATCAGTATAAACATGACTTGTACAGTGGATGATTAACTGAAACTGATTTTGAAAAGGAAAAAAAGATAATTTATCATCTGGTGAAGTTTATTTTAGCATTTTGGGAGAAGTCTCCATTGTTTGTTTTCCAACATGGAAGGACTTTCTCTGTAAGATGCTGAGCTTCAATGTTTGTCTTAAAAATAAAGAAAAAAAAAAGAAAAGAAAAAGAGCCAATGTATGGACAAACATACATGTTTAATATATATTATTGTAATGAAAACAAACATTGGCCGTGAGCTTAGTCCTTCTCTACATATCTTCCACCTAAGGCAACACACATCTCCAAATAATGTATGAGCTGGTGGAGTCCGTCTTTGAAGAAGCCTTCTATTTGGGTCTTGAGGCACAGCTCCACCTCATCGTCGTCAAATGCTCGCCACAAAGTGGCTTCCTCAAGTGATTGAAGAGGAAGAAGTTACTGAGTGCAAGTTTGGGGGTTGGTGAGGCAGAAATTCGTACCCCAAGTAAACCAGTTTATTGCCAATCTCCTTCACAATGTTTTCCTCTAAATGGAACAAATATCAGCATACAAATTTTTCAACCGGGTGCATTTTGGTTTTGAACCTTTAGCGTCACTATTCTGCGAGATTTCGTAAACAAAAAGAAAAAGCTCATGAACATACTCGTTTCCAGAGACATAATTTGGGCAAATATTTTCAGTTTTTTTATATGATACAAATTTTGCCTCTCGTCTGTAGGTGTGTATGCATGTCTGTACCCAGTGAAACCTACCCAAATAAAAAATAAATTGGATATTCTTCCCTGCCCAAATCAGACACCTGCTCTCAACCCAATAAAGCATGTTTTCATGTGTGTTTGTGTGTATATGAAAATGGCTTTAATTCCTGAATGATTAACATCACACTTTTTTAAAGTCTTGACTTCCCTCACGTCTTGAGTGTTTGATTTCAAATTCAATGTGGTGGTGTACCAAGTGCAAAAAAAAAAAAAAAAACCTTTGTTCCAAAATTCATGGCTGTATGTATGTGTGTATGTATGAATGAGCGTGTGAAGAATTAAAAATATTTGCCCAAATTATGTCTCCCCGGAAACGAGTATTCCAGCGTAACCGCGCCGCATAATGCCGCTAGAGGTCAAAACAAAAGAAACGCATACGGTTGGAAAAAATTTAATGCGCCTTCTTCAGGACAACAAACCAGCCTATTCAGCTCACCAAAAGAAAAGAAACTGACGGAAATAATCAGTGTTTAGCAATGGAATTGGCCAAGTCAAACTTTCTGTGGGGTTAAAAAGTCATATGTACATTTTTGGTGGAAGTCAAATGTGCTAATGATATCCTAACACGCATTAAGCATTAAGTGTGATCAACATTCAATTGATCAGTAGGTAAGTAAAGAATTCTATGTAACTTGACCATTACAAACTGTTACAAATGGCACACACACCACAAAACTTAGAGCATAAATCAACTGTCATGCTAGCTGTTTTAGTTATTTTCTAAACTAACAGACTGACACTATTGACCATGTTTCATAAGAGATGTGGTAAACTCTTGGCCTTATTTCTAAAGGACTGTGCTATTAAATCACTACTGCTTATCTAAAGGTAAAAAGAAAAAAAATTCGAGGTCAGCTTTGGAGGACAGGGCACATACGATTCACAGGTCTCCTCTCTTTCACACACAGCCCCAGCTTCCCATTAACCGCATGACGCTCAAGGCCACCTCAGCACTAAAGGCTGTTTTCTTATAGTGACTAAGAAAATGTTCAGCATGGAAATACTGTCTCTTCATCCCAATCTTTTTAAAGTTTTTTTTTTTTTTTTTTAATGAGCTGGTTAAAATGAAAAGATGGCATTTGTTTGAAAGCTGTTTATGCCAAATTCTAAGGAAAATAGAGGGGGAGATTGTGGCCCAAATCACATTTATTTCTTTTTTAAAAAGAAAAGTCCCTCAATGCCTTGCTTTGAATTTGACATTTATCTTTAATAATACTTGAGAAATAATAGGAAAACACAATACTTAGCCATTCCCAGCAGAGACAAACTGAAACAAGTTTAGAACTACATCAACCGTCCACTTTATTAAGAACGTTCATGCCGGTTTCTAATCATGTCACAGCGGCAGAATGCCATAGCAATAATTAATTAATTAAAGCACATACAGGTCATCAGAAGGAATTAATGTTAAGCATTAGGCAGCGCAGCCACACGACTGGCTGATTAGAACTGAATCAAAGTGCAGATGTTCCAAATAAAGTGGATGGTAAGAATTTTTTAAATAAAAGTGTGATCAGAAGTTACAGTTCAATGACCAATGTCATTTTTTTTAAAGGCACCGGGGAACAGCCTCTGAACCCCTGAACCTTGAAATCTCCTTCACTCTCACTCTCCTTCATTTTGCGTCGCTTTAAATGGATGCAATTAATTAAAGTAAATGAAATAAACAGTCAGAGTATGTCTGGTCTTAAAAGCAAACAGCTCTTATTTGCAAGATGAACCGAATGCAATTATGAATTACTCCTACAGTACGTGTGGTCTTACCTGATTCAGCACAATAATCTCATCTGCATCCACAATGGTGGACAGCCGGTGGGCAATGAAGACAGATGTTCTGTCAGTTACCATTTCTTTCATGGAGCTCAAAATGTTCTAGAAATCAACAAGGAACAACTCAATCAATGTCAAAACATTAAAACGAGTCCCAGCCTACCCCCCCCCCCCCCCCCAAACCACAGTGATATCTCAAAGAGAGCTTTCTCGTTCATTTGCAATATCTAGCAACAATATGATTGACAGGATTTATATGAAGACTTCCTTGTGACATGATACGTGAGGGAAAATAATAGCTAAATAAAAAGTGAAAGCCTTCAAATGCAAACACTGCCGATGTCTGTAATAACTTATAAAGCCTTATTCTTATGATGAAAAAAAAAGAGAGAGCTTCCACAGAGCTTCCTTCTAGAATGTAAATAAGTAAAATGCTCCGAATCTACTAAGAGAAAAATATCTACGCTTTATTGAAGTTCATTGTTAGCTGTTCTTTTTGTCCAATAAATATCTGAAGTATTAAGTAGGAAACTATCAGAGATTGCTGCACATGTCAGGATGATAATGAATTAAAACCAGGGCTACTTTGTTAAAATATAACATTGAATCGTGGTTATACTAGCTATTGCTAGGGGCAATTAGTTTTCAAAAATAAAAATTCTTATCTGGATTTTGTTTTTGTTTTTTTATCAGAGAAGACACCAAATTGAAAACTGATTTATCCATATTTCCATATATTCAGAAATTCTAATAATTTTAGCAAAAATAATGTAACTTTTGTATTAAATTACACTGGTTAGTCCATCACACACTTTTAAAGGGTTAGTGCACCGGTATAAGCAGAGAGAAGTAGTGCTTCTACACAAAACATGAAAAATACCGAACCTCTTCAGTAATTGAGTCGAGGGAGGAAGTTGCTTCGTCATAGAGCAGGATAGGCGGGTTCTTGAGGATCGCCCTGGCGATGGCTACACGCTGTTTTTCTCCACCTGTCCGCAGGTGTGAGCTCATTAATGAAGGCATTATGCAATACATTATTATACATATTTATAATGATACACAATCACTTCTTCAGCCAAATGCCCAATTGACACTATTCACATTTAATCATGCTAATTATTATCGACAACTGTAATTACTGCTGACAAGCAGCTTTTACTTCAAGCAGCAAATTGTCCTGACCTTGAATAATTGTGTGCTTGTGTGTTTGGGTCAGTGCAGTTTACATGAATCGTCATGGCGTTTCGCATTAAAACGGCATTAGCATTTAGTATTAGTATTTGTAAATCCTTTCAGTAACTGGATTCACTTTATAATGAGAGCCGCTGCCACAATTAGCAGTTCAGGCATTCACACATGCTGAAAGCTCTGTTAGCACAGGACGTCTTAGGGAACCTTCGAGAACGCATAATTTCAAAGGAGAAAAATTTTAATTTCTTTTACAAATAATCTCATACGTGTTTTTTGACAGTTTACCATAAATGACCATATACCTCAATTATTATACTTGTAATGTCCTTTAGAGCTTAGTGATGGCAAATAACCAGTTAAAATTAAATGATTATGAAAATCTTTATATACAATCCGATAAACTGAGCTTTTCTTATGGTAAATAAAACAGTCTCCAGTGAGTTACAAATTATCCGCACTCTGACTGTAGAATTAATTTCACATAACTTTGAGAAGAGAGTTTTTTCGGCATGATCGCCTTGCTTTTCTATATACTTTGTCCATCTTGTCAACAAGCTTTCATATTCCCTCATTAAAAATGTTTTATGCTGAACTACGGGCCACAAATGCACCGCTGTCTTCACTTCTTCATCAGTAGTGAACCTTCGTCCTCGTAGGGGTGCTTTCAGGGGACCAAACTGGTAAAATACCAGTGGAGCGAGATCAGGACTATAGGGAGGATGTTTTAACACCTAAAAAACCTTGAAATCTTCTTCTTTTGTGCAAATCACAAGTGCACAATGAACTGATGCAACATATTCACACCTGCACAGAAGTGACTGAGGAGACAGTAGCCTTGGACAGAAAGCGCTCATATGACATTTTAATTTGCCTTTGTATATTAAGTAGCATGCTTGTGCCCTTGACATAGCACAAGACACTGTCCTCCATTTGTTTAGCTATGATGTATTGCTAATTCTCGCATCACAAAAAAAAAAAATGCAAAAAAAAAAAAAGAAAAAAAATGGGACTCAACAGAGACCACCCAACACAATATTATCGTGACACCTAGGTGTTGATTCAATTTGTATCACAATTCACTTAGTGTCACCTGAGACTGAGCTGCCTGCCAATAAGTAAAAGGTTTAAGCCACCTGTAGGTGCAAACCTATATACATAAAAATTTAATAATAATAAAAAAAATAGTTTTAGAGTTACATGAATATGTTTATCCATGAGCTGATGGATATACAGTGCTATAACTATCACACGGAGATACCCAGCACCACAATAAAGCGCATTAGAGATAAACAAACAAATTAAAGTGTTTGTTTAGTAAAAGACCTTTTTTTCTTCTCATGCTCTGGGCATCTACAAACTAATTTCTCAGACACAAAATCTGCTCATACTGGGCGCACAGCCTAGCGGCGTGTCCATCCCTGAGTCACTGTTCAACTCGAGCCCACAGCTTTATCTCGATGTCAGACCAAGTGTCATTAAGCACCTAAAAATAACACTAACAACAAAGAGTAAAATGCATGCTGCAGTGTTATCTTTGTGCAGACACCCTGGCCCTCACTAGCTTCATACTTTAACAGCTTTCGATTGATGTTTGTTGTACCTGAGAGTTTCAAGCCTCGCTCTCCGACCTGCGTCTCGTATCCATGAGGCATTTTCAGGATGGCGTCATGGATGCCAGCAAGCTTGGCTACGCTATATACTTCCTCAGGTGACGCGTTGATGTTGCCATACTGCATGTTGTAAAAGATGGTGTTGTGGAAGAGGACTGCATCCTTAAACCCAAAGAGAGAAATTAGATGTTTGCAACAATTGCTTGTTAGGGATAAACCTATACTTTACTGATCTCTCAAAACGAGGTCTACATTAGAACCAACAGGACCATTATTGAGAACTATTCATTCAAAAACAAATCAAAGAGTGAACTCAGCCATTAGATTCCAAAAGTGTGCGGAATGAGGTCGATTGTTTCAGCCTTTTAATGACCGATATTCACACTACCAGTCAAAAGTTTGGTTATGCATTCTAACTCCATGGTCTTTTCTGCTTTTGCATTGCACTTAACAATACTGTTCTTGCAAGAACTGTTCCACAACAGCTGACTTTCATGTCTTAAAATAACAACTGACTGTTGTTGTTGTTACCTAATTACCAAATACCATGTGCTAGTTCATAGTTTTGAAGAAAATCCAGTATTGCTCTATAATAATAAAAAAAAAAAACAACAACCTCATGTTCAAACTTTTGACTGGTACAGTACTTGCAAAGGACACTAGGATAATGTAGGTAAGAAATTAGTAAAATGTTATCTTTACAACAGGAAAATGAGCCTCTAGGCAAAAAAATATATATAAACGATGTAGGATTAACCCACCGGCTTTCATAAAAATGTCAAGGACATTCAGCAGTTCATCAATAAGTTAATTAAACTTTTAATATTTATTTTCAATACTTAGTGGTAGACAAGTTGCAGTTTTTGATTTTATATATGTCTTATTAACATGTCTCTGTATTTGTGTTTTAAATACCATGCATGGTTTAATTTCCATCAACTGTTATTATACATTTTATTTACATCAAATCAGCTCCCCAGACAAAAACAAATAATATTATAAATGTTATTTGTTCCCCTAATACTTGGCTACGCCTCACCGCCTTAATGACAGTGTCAAATCCACCAGGATGGCAGTAGTGCCTAGAGATTTTTGCACACTTCTGTCAATTTTATCACACTCTTCAACTGGACACCTTAGACAACAAAAGGCAATCATGTTGAATAACACCCCTCCACCCCAACTCAACAGTTTAAAACTCACCTGAGGAACTACGCCCAAAGCTTTTCTTAAGCTCTCCAGACTGACATCCCGGATGTTCTGGCCTGCGATATAGATGTTACCTTGCTGGGGTTCATAGAACCGAAACAACAAGCGTACGATGGTACTCTTCCTTTATAAAAAAAAAAAAATAAGGGAGGGGAAAAAATATCAATAGCTACCAGAGAAACATCATAAAACAGGACTTCATGCAGGTTGGTGGTGAGCTGAAGTGATTCTTTTACCCAGATCCGCTCCCGCCAACAATGGCCACTTTCTTCCCTATAGGTACTTCGAAGGAAACCCCGTTGAGGACCTTTTGTCCCTCCAGATACTCAAAGTAGACGTCCTCGAAACGGATCGAGGCGTCCTGTGGGGTAACGAGCAGTGGGGGGGCCAGGTCTCTCTCCTGTGAGAAAGCAAACACACAATGGATGGGTTTATTGCGTCAGTAAAAAAAGACATATTTAATAAGACAACATGGCATTTTTCAACCATGACCTGATAAAATGTTTGATGGAGAATTTTAGCAATAACATCTGTAATTTAGTCTTTAATAAAAACTGTCTGAATTTACGTCATTATTAAGGGAAATCTGTGCACACCAATGTGTGTATATATACATATTGTACATAATAACATATTAGCATTTTTAACCCTGTGACATCATTATAGCCAGCATCTCAATTATGCACCAATGCTTTTGTTTTATGCTTTGTGTCAGCTAAATATGAAAAAAAAAATACAAATAAAAACCAGCATCTGACTTTTGCATACATTTTACTTAAATTTTCGTTAAAAAAAAAAAAAAAAAAAAAAAACATCTGCTGTACCAAGATACAACAGGTGTATTGAATAAGTTTATGCTAATTCTAAGTTTATCTGTTTTGCTCAAGGAATGAAATAATCCTTTGTAATGGTTTGATGGGCTGGTCAGTCATGCACAGAGGCGTTGAGTGGGTGTGGGTTTAGGCGACTGAGACACATTACTGAACAGGGGGAACAACTAGCCAGATTTGATTCTATATAATTACAGGCTGCATGCTGAATTAGCCCAAATGAAGAATGAGCTTCATCAACCTCAAATGCATTTCAACCACCACCTTCAAAAAAAACAAATTTTTCAGGGATTAAAATGGATACTGAAGCATACGTTATGCAAATGTGTAGTGCTTAAATCCACAGAAAGAGCCAGGGTTAAGAATATGACTATTGCCAAAAAAAAGGCACTGACATTCTGGAGAGGCAGAACAATAACGTCCTGATGAATATTGTAGTTATTAACACGAGGAACAATTCAACATCACTTCCAGTGAATTACCTCAATCAAGCAGGCCTCATTAATAAATCAAACGAAATGGCCGATAAAACAAACGCGGTGGTCGCACTGCAGTGTTTGAACAAAGATGTATGGAGTGAAGGATCATGGAAATCAGTCTACCTTAATCTTGGTGTCCACACTAAGCAGAGTAAAGAGTGTGTTCATGTCGATAAGAGCCTGCCTAGTCTCTCTGTACACGGTGCCCAGGAAGTTGAGGGGCATTGAAAGCTGAAAGAGAAGCCCGTTAACCATCACCAGATCTCCCACAGTCATGGTTCCTTAAAAAATAAATAAATAAATAAATAAATAACAAGGAAATTAGAAATAAGGGCAATAGTTGGAATTTTATTGTTCAATATAGATTAAATAAGTATATAATGGTGACAAACGGGTATGTGAAAACACCAACAAAAGAAAAGCAAAAAAGCTTTACGCAAATTTGACACAATGCTCCTGCTTGTGACAAAAAAAAAAACCTTGCTTTTCAAGAGAGAGAGAAAAAAAAAAAAAAAAACACACACACACCAGACTTGAATAATATTTTGTATGCAGCAATGGGAGAAAAGAACTCCACAGGTCATAGCTGAAAAATTACTTTTCAAAACTTGCAATTAGATTTTTTGGTGACAAACATACTGTATAACAAAGGAATGGGCACCATGCTGGAGCTTGTAGTTGTCCTGCAATCTTATTAATAAAACTGACTTATCCGTATGAAATAGCTTAAGGTTTAAAATGCATTAAGGATTTTCACCTGCAATGATGCCCTTGCTAGCCAGCACCATGATAGCAGTGAGACCGACGCTGAAAATTGCGCTCTGTCCAAAGTTTAGCATGGCCAGGGTCGAGGTAGTCTTCAGTGAAGAGGATTCATAGACTTTGAGGAAACTGTCGTATCTCTCTGCTTCATATTTCTCATTGTTGAAGTACTAGAAAGAGACAGAGAGAGAGAGAGAGAGAGAGAGAGAGAGACACACAAAAAAATAGCCGAAGGGCTGTAAGCATACTGAAATTCATAGCTATTTAAGGACCTGCAAGGACACTGCAAAAATAAATAAATAAAAATAAAATAAAATATAACCGCATCAGCGGACTGACGTATTTTATCTCCATCTGTAAAGTAAACATTATCTTAGAGTCTTCAGCTTCAAAAAGTTCAATAGTTTAGTGCTCTTCTGCCTAAAACATATGTTGGGGTGCAAGCAAATTGAGGAACAAGGTTTAAAGGCTGCATAGAGTAGCTGTTGGGTTGAAAAATCAGCAGGTTATCAGAATAAAGATAAGGAGGAAAAACAATGAGATCCCTTTCACTGCTGTTTGAAAACAGAACTCCATCACAGTTATATTAATTAGTTTCCAAACGTGACAAACAGAGGTGAGGTGATAAACGCAGCTTATTAAAAGAATCAGTCTTATCAACAGCACTGCTGACGACATGATTACAAAAAGCATCGGCGCAAATGAGAAGTACACTCTCCAATACCGGGCCACACTGACAGTCATTCGAGACCCTTTCTGCTTCACGCAGAGAGCGCTACTTGGCTTCATTAGCGCATTACCAATGTGTGTGGCTGCCTCCCCTGGCAGCATGATCAAAAAAAAAACATTTTCCTGGACCGTAATGACAATCAGAATATTTCATCAGATCACGACAAACTTAACTAGAACTTCCTGTGCCAATTAGTTATGGGAGAGAAAGGTATCAAGAAGCAAGCAGCCGAGTTTCATAGCAATTTCTCTGCTGTCAGGAAATGTGCTCAACAGAGCAGAGGAGACGAGCGCGCAGTAAAGAAATGCATGCGTGTGTACGTGTGTATATGTGCGTGTGTTTTGATGTTCTGCAGAAGCTTTTGCGAGTGGAGAACAGATTAGGAGTGGGTGGGGATCTAATTATGTATGCACACTGGCTTACAGTGATGCTAAATCCAGCTGCATTGACATCAGTGACTGAAATAAAGCCTTAAACAAAATACATCTGCGTTTAACAACAAGGGCAGGGGAGAAAAAAAAGAAGCAGGAAGAACTGAAGAAAAGCTGAAAAGAAGAAGAAAGTACCAAGCTGACAAAGAAGTTGAAGGCATTAATCAAAACCGTCAGTGGAGAATGTTAAAGACTAATGCAGGGAACGGAGGATCAAGGATTTGGAAAGAGAGTTAATATTCTCCTATTGCGCAAATTGGTTTATTTTGCACTCTCGATTTAAATCCCAAAGGCAGATTAACTTTATTCTCATGTTGCACTTTGAAGCTCCACAGAATTAAATGAGCTAATTGAGCTTGACATTATCACAAGAGATATCGCAACTGGTAGTGCCAGTGGCTCGTGGCTGGGACGACGAGAGGGACTCACCTTTACTGTCTCGTAATTAAGGAGAGAGTCGATGGCTGCGTTGCCCGCTTCGTTATCTGCCTTGTTCATCGCTATCCTGAACTGAGTCCTGTTCAAAAAGATGCAGCATGTCAAGAAGAGTATAACATTTATAAATATGTAACATTTGCATTAATGGTTTTGTACTTGGTCTAAACTCAGTGACAGGGTTCCATCTAAAACCTGTGATAAACTCAAATAGAACAAGAAACCGTTCAAACACAAAGAGGAAAATTACACATTAGGCATGTACAAGTAAATATGTACAAAAAGTAAGAAGCAAAAGACTTCGGCAAGTGGTGTTATTAGAAAACAATCAACCAGAGGGGTGGATGGTGCACTGCCACCCGTTAGTCGATGTTTTAAACTACGTATAACATCACATCCTTAAGTGTAATACTCCTCTTACATTACAACAATTACGTTTCTTATTAATTCAATATTTAGCTACCTTAAATGTTGCTGTATGGATATATACGGATCATTTTCTTGATATCAATTACATTATAATCACTAAAACAGTCATTTCCTCACCAGCGAATGTACTTACTTAACTTATTTCTCTCTTGAAGGTAATAATACCAAAAAACAGCAATAGCTATGTTTATACAGGTTATATTTCTTCAATCTGATTAATAGCATTCCAATTAAAGATTCCAATTTAAATTGTTCACTTGGATAATGATCAGATAAGATGTGCATTTATATACTCGAAGCATTTAATCAAAATATAAGAGGTTCTGCCCACTGTAAAGCATTTAATCTGCTGGGAATATAACTGAAGGAGAATCCTGCCTTCTGCATTATGATCGGTTAGAAGAATTCAGACTCATCTATGACTGGTTACTATTTATGAGCTGCTGACCCAATCAGTGTCAGTTCCTCAGCCAGAGCCCCACTGGATAAAAGCCAAACGGGAGAGAGTTGTTCTCACAGAGTCTTGTAGATTTTTTTTTTTGTATTTGCAAATAAGTTTTGATAAGTTTTGCAAATAAGAATTGTAAAAAAAAAAAAAAAAATCTGAAAGAAAATGTAATATCAAGTCTGGATATTTATGAAACCATGATACACGAGAATCGCAATACAAATTGAATTGGCACCAAAGGTATTGCGATGTATATATCGGTGGTCCCTGGTGACACCCATTCCTAAACATTTCTGTACAGGGAACTATTCAAGTCAGCCCTACATGGCGCAAACATGTGCAGAAAGAAGGTATTTATTCAAACAAAGAAAAAAAAAAAAGGATGTAGTGTTAACATGGACAATATTTCCCTACTGAACATTTTCTCAAAAGGTTAACCCCATCTCTCCCATTCTGATGTAAAAAATTCATTTCAAGTTAGACTGTTTCCGGATGAAGTGTTTACATGAGACATTTTTATTCAGAGGCATTTTTATTTATTTTATTTACGTCCGAAAATGTCAAAAGGAGTGCACTATTATTAAAGGTTTATCTCGTAGCCAGCACATTCTGACCAGCAGCAGCAAGTATAAACTGCAAAAACAATAAATACACCTGATACTGTACATTGCACACAAGCAAATTAAGTGTTATACTGTACCTCCATTGTGTAACTGCGATGGTGAACAGCGTGTACGCTGATAAGGTCCCCAGAGTGACGAGAGCAAAATGACCGCCGCATTTATAATACTGCCAGAGAGACAAACAGCAGTGTTTAACTGTAGCAGCAGACACACAGTTCTAGAGCCCACAAGGGAATGCCTACTTGAGCCTTGCTAAAAAGCAGCCATGGTCCTTTTACGTAGCACTTAACACGTTTCCGCTTTGTGATTATGCCCATTAAATTGAGCGTTACAAATGGACAAAGTAAAGGTGCGGTCAGAGGTAATGTCTCAATCATCGGCGCACAGACATCATTAAGGGACTTGAAGGTGAGGAAGCTGAGGAGGTTAATCACTCACTACTAGTGGATATGGAGTGAGCGCATGATTTTCAAGAGCACTGCATTAGTACAGAAAAGCCAAAGTAGCAGACTGCTTAGTTCAGTCTATTTTAAGCATAACTCCTTTGTGAATCGACTGTTTTTCTGATTTTCTGATCATTTCTTCCCGCACTCACTAGGGTATGAAGCAGTTGAGAAATCAACCATGCGATAGTTAACACCATAATGAAAACCTAATGAGAATATATTTAACTTTAATATTGGTAATTTAATTACTATACATTAATGAGTAATTCACATATAGAATTAACATAAAAGTCACATATACCGTAATTTTTTTTTACTTCTAAACTGTAAGTCAAGGCTGCTTATCTGACAAGTGCTTTTATAAACTACTGATTGATATCTTAATGTCCTTCATCAGACATCTGGTATCTTAATGCTCTTTATGTGCTTTTGTGAAAACAATTAATAAAAAAAAGATTGTTGATAGCTGCTATTTTAACATTTTAGGTGATATCGATTGACTAATTTGAAGCTACAGAATATCAACCTGTAATAAACACATATCAGTATAAAAATTCTAACAACTGTAGACTGATGCCATATGCACTGACCAGGATGGCGCTGACAAGTGCCATCTCGAAAGCCGTGGGTCCAAGATTGAAGACGAGGGCGCTGAGCACGAAGCTAATGCCACGTGTGCCTCGATCGATAGCCTTAGACAGCGCGCCTGTCTGCCGGCTCAGGTGAAACCCCAGGTCCAGGTTGTGTAGGTGCAGGAAGACATTCTTGGCGATGCGCCGGATGGAGCTTTGTGCTACCTTGCCGAAGACAGCATTGCGGAGCTCATTGAAGAGTGCTGAGCCAGCTCGGGACAAACCATCTGAGACAGACGAACTTTCTCAGCAAGTCACTTATAACAACGGTTCATCACAACATTGTGGATGAATATAATAATATAATAATAATAATAATAATAATAATATATAATATAATATATAATACAATATCAGTCACAGACATGATTCCAATAACAAGGTCTAATTACATTAAAGCATTATAAATTGAATACTGCCTGCTTTAGAAAGAAAAAAAATTAAGAAAATTACCATTTCTGCATCAAGCAAAGAAAACAACTAAGGAGATTTGATTTGATTACTGGAAGTGGGTTATGGACCCTTTAATACATTATCAAAACCAGGAAGGATAGTGCTGAAAGAAATGTGGTTTAAAAAAAAAAGGACGGGGACCACTTAAACACATCATGGAAAAAAAAATACAAATTAACAGTAAAACAATAACTAGTTTTAATAGTGAAAAAAAGGACTTGGACTTTGGAGCAATGGAAAAAGGTCGTGAGATCTGAGGAGTCTAATTGAGTGACGGGTGTGACAGGGTAAGAAGAAAAGGACAAGAAGCAATGCACCTATGATACGTACAGTGAAACCCCTGATTGCTAGTAACACGGTTTGCGAGTGTTCCGCAAGACGAGCAAAGATTTTAAATTAATTTTGACTTGAAAATCGAGCAAGTCTTGGTTTACGAGCACCGAGTATAATGTATCACGCATGCGCTTCTTGTTTTGACGCCAAGCGTCACATGATCACAACTGAGCCAACGGTTTTTCTCTCTCTTGCGCTGCGGAATTGTGGGTAATCGTCTTCCCTGCTGGATCTTAGTGTGCCTCTCTCACTGGTATAATCAACATCCGTGCATGTGTGTACTGTTTACTATAACACTGTGACCACGTGTGTGCGTAAAACATATTTTATTTTGTGTTTGTAAGCGCGTGTGTACAGCGCGTGTGTTCTGTTTATAACAAACGTGTGTGCGCGCTTGTAAAGCAAAAAGAAAGTCTCATTACAGAGGTTAAAAATCCATTTTCTCCCTCAGCTCGTCGTTGTGTGTGCGCGGCCAAGTAATTTTTTTTAAAAGGTAACGTGCAGGTTAATTTGTTTTATTTTTACTATATATTTCGTATTGGTTATTTTTATGCATTTTTTGGGGGAGCTGTGGAACGAATAATTCGAGTTTCCATTATTTCTTATGGGAAAATTAAGTTTGGTTTACGAGTGTTTTGGAATACAAGCCCGCTTCCGGAACGAATTATGCTCGTAATCCAAGGTTTCTCTGTAGTTGCTACTGTTCAACCTGGATGCAGTGTTATGATCTTGGATTACTTAAGCTGGTCAGGTCTAGGCTCAGCAATGTTGTGGCGATAAAATGAAGTCAAATGACGACCTGAATGTATTGAAATGAACTGGCCACCACACATTGTGTGCTAGAATGAAATCTCAATGTGACTGAATGTAATCTTAGAATGTGTAAGATTGTTTGGTCAAGGCAGTTTATATATAGTTAAATTATAATTAAACCACTTAAAAACAAGTTTCTGCCCTGATGCTGTTTTCCCCTTGAATATGAATAAAAATTCTGCACTAGCAGAATAAATCCTTTCACCCTCAGCATTCCAACTTGTGGAGGCTACAGTACATACTATTTGTGTGATAAATTCCATTCAGGTTAAAAAAAAAAAGGAATAAATAAAAACAAAAGTGTGTGTGCATATGTGTGTTTGCAGAGGCTCAGACAGACAGTTCCAATTAATGGTTTGTGTGCACAGAACCTAATAGATCTCATTAAATTTGCAGCCACAGGGAGAAATGACAATACATTTGGACGGCACGCTACAATAACGCTTGCAAAGTGAGTGGTTGCTATTACTCGTTAAGTTCATTTTATTGTCAAGTGAGCAAGCACATAGGCAAGTAAGTTAAAATTCATACAAGTGCCACTCTGTGCATTCACATATGTGTTAGCCGTATTTTGGAGCATGCTCATTTTAACAGCAATACCACTGATTCAAGATTCAAAGAACCAGAGGGGAACCCCAGAGGGAAATTGGTTTGTCTTGGTTATACAGTTGTTTTGATTAATTTACCGGGGAAAAAAATAGATTAGACAGGGAAAAAAAATTAAAAATTAAAAATTTCAAGAAAAATAACAATAAATAGAAGTAAAAATAGAATTAATAGAAAAATTGAATTGACGGTAAGATGTGCTTTGTTGCGTTTTGTGCTTTTGACAGATGTTCTTCTGAAATATTATATTCTGAAATACAAGCCGGAAGACTGAGACATTATGTTCGCGTGTGTGTCAGACAGACAGAAGAGTGTCAGGAACGAGTCCAGCCAGAGGATCATAGGGATCATAAAGGATCAGAGGAAATAAAACTGACACCAAATAAAACCCCAAGACATATTAACATCTGTGCAGGCAGATGTGGCAGGTACTCACTAAAACAACAAATGGTTTAAAAGCAATATGGATACGTATCCCTCTAGGTAAAGGTCGCTTGGCTCATAAGGATGCTGTTCTGCCTGAGATGAAGTCAAACACCTGCCAAGTAAGGAGGAGGGGGAGTTGGGCTACTTACAGCCAATGAGGATGGCCGTTGCCATGGTGGCCACCGTGTTTGGTGCGTCGTTGAGGTTCAACATGTGTCCCGACATCTGGTTCAGGCCATCTACTGCATATTTAAACATGAAGGGCACCATCACATTGGTGAGCTGGAAAATGGGAGGAAAATGGGGAGAGGAGGGGGGGGGGGGATAAAAAGAAAAACAAGGAACCAGAATAAGTGAGAGCTGGCGTGAGCTTAGAAAGCATGCTGATAAGCGATAGAGTGGCACTGCATTAGGGGCAGAGTGTTTTGCACACACTCCTCTAGACAGATCTGGAAATGAGTTGGTTGATGCATCCGCTAATGGAATTGAAATGGTTATTAAAGCTAATTAAAAGCTTGGGGACAGCTGCTCGGCTGTCTAGTTCTGCCTCGCATTAGACAGGGCCGGAGTGTGTATGCAATGTGCCATTTCACCCATAATTTGCTCCCCCACTTTTGTTTTAACCCTTATACTCAATGAGAACATGAAAGTGAGGGATGGAGTTTTTTTTTAGGTGAATGACAGCGTTCCAGCTTTTGCGGGATTATCTCCCAACCTTGAGTTGTTGAACTGCATAATGTTTAAGCACGAACAAAGCAAAGAGCGAATGGCCTTTAACTACGATCAAGCATGTAAGGCTGCTATGAATAGAAATAGTGCTTCAAAATAACAGTTTTCACAACAAGCAAAAAAAAACACGATTACCAATTACTGAAGCAGGAAAAAAAAAACCCAGAGGATTCGCTGCCAACACCCAGCTAATAACTTCATTCTTGAGTCTCACTTCCATATGTCTATAGTGCTGCCCTTTTCAGTAAAGAACATGTCGGAGGGTGACTAGACTGAAACTAACTTTAATTACTAATGCAACTTTGTAGGAGAATAAGCACCGGATGGGTTGAATGTAGGAAAAAAACAACTGCAGTCATAAAATAAAAATAAAATGTCTGTTTTATGAACAATGTCTGATTTTTTCCTCGTATGAATCTGCCCAGCATGATTATGTAGCACAGACCCAGACGGGCTGATAAAACGGTGCAGGTTATCAGTTTCTGACACGCTTGTCAATCTTTATCTATGTTTCCACATATGCCTTCTCCTAAACTCCAGCGTAGGCACACTAGGAAATATTAATGCCCCTGCCCTTGCACCTGATCCTGGAGGAGTGTGACTTGCTGGAGGCACAAACCACAATCTTTTTAAAAAAAAAGGCATAACTACACAACATATTTTATTTTACCATGACTGGGCTTGGCACTGGAGAATGATGGGGAGTGTGTGCAGCGGTAGTTCGTTTGTGCTCGTGCGGAGTAAAAAAAGGCTGAAATAACCTTGTGAATCATGATCCTGTCAGTCTTCTTTTCGGTGCAAATTAGTGACAAATCATTACAAGAAAAACAAGCAAGCACCCAAATTGTAACGCTCCCCTTTGTTGACGGTTAAGCTCTGTAAAAAGTTTAAAAAAGGCGTTGGGCTATTAGTCTTTGAACTGGTGCAAAACAGCAGCAAATTACAAGAGCTTGAGATAATTGAAGCTGGATGTGACATCACAGGCATCGAATAATAAATGTAATGTTTATGGTGCATGTGGAAATGGCGAATCAACAATCCAGGACAATAAAGTGAACCTACCTTAGCTCCGGCAAGCAAGCCGAGGGAGATGGCCACTCGAGCTCTCAGGTCTGGTCGATCCTTAGGCCAAACATATGAAAGCATGGCTGATAGGATCTTGGTAGAGTCCACCTCCTTTAGCTAGTAAAAGGAAAAAAATGGGTTTATCTCAGAAATAAGAAAGTCATCGGAGACAAAAAATAAAAAAATATATAAACATATAATGAACTGCTGGAAGGTCAATCTTTTTGATTTTACTTTGTTCAGAAGAAAAAAAAAATAAAATTTTAGAACAAGAATATCAAAGTCTGGTGCTGCTCGACTCCCAGCTGCGCACAGTTTAGCATTTTCCTTTCTGCGACACACAATTCACCTCATGAAGGACTTGATAATTAACTGATGGAATGAATCTGATGACACATGAACATTAAAGCCGTGCGTGCCAAGGTCCTCCGGGAACATCATTAGATTAATTTCCTGTCAAAGTTATGTTAAACCAAGCACATTTTTACTATTACATTAAACTGAATTTAAGCCTTTACTTAACCAGCTCGGGCTTGCTTTTAAAATCCTTTACCATGATGCCTAAACACTTAAATTGACATAATATACAGTATGGCTGCATGATTTAATAAATGAATGAATGAATGAATGAATAAAGGTTATGGTGAATAAATAAACGTATAGTTTGACACGGTTAACCTGCTATATATAACTATTAACTGTTCATTTTTGTTTTTAAACAAATTTATCTATGCTAATGTCTAATAATGGCACAAATGATCTGATGATTGTGACACAAATGATTTTGAACCGACAAAATTTGCATTGCCTCAAAAGTTTTTTTTTTTTTTTAATAAACAAATACTAAATTATTGACCAACCCTATACGAATTCTTGACTATGCCTATTTTACCTTTAATACATTGCCTTTGGGATTAAGTAATTACCGAGGTTTTTTGCAGCAATGATACACAGCCACACAATCAGGACGCTGAAGTTCGCGTAACCATCCTGTTCACTACAAGGGGCGAGTGTGCATTACTGTAAACTCTTACACACTCAATAGTTGAACTATATGGCTCATACGAATTTAGGTGAAAATATCTTTCTGGAATTAAATATACACATTTCGTTTCTAAAAAAAAAAAAAAAAAAAAAAGTTACACAAGAGCGCCCTCTAACCAAAAGCAAGTTTTTACCCTTAAGAAAAGAGATGGCCAAGTTTAGAAGTTTAAAAGTTAAAGGCTTCTCTTAGAGCACAAACAGACACACACTGTTGTGCTGCCAAGGGATGCGGTGTCATATGGCCCAGGCAGAAAGCAGCAGTAGCCTCTGCAGGTGGTGCCTGGCATCCCACGCAGCTCATCTCCCTAGAGCCGTCCTGCGCCTGCGCGTGCCAACCAACCTGTTTACGCCGTCAACCCACCTGCTGCCGTTACTGTTGCAAAAAAAAATATTTAAAAAAATCCCAGCAAACTCCCTCTAATCCTGTCAATATGGTAGCATAAAAAAATGAGGCACTGGCAGAATGGCAAGGGGACAAAATAAATCGAATTATAAATAGCCAACACCTGTGCTTGGTGAAATCGGATGCGGGAACAAGATGAAAAAGGAAAAAAGTGATGAGCTTCACTTTACTACTCTGTCTGACCAATAAGAAGAAAACTGGCTTTATTTTGGTTCAGTGTAAACACTGACTGGATATTTCATTCTGTATCAGTAATGATTTCTGAGGTACACAGAAAAAAAAAAAGAGACTTAGAATACTTTATAAATCCTGTAACTATCACACCATAATGTGGCAGCAATGTAATGCATAAAATCACAAATATACCATATCAGTAAAAAAAAAAACGCCTTCCACACTGTAGTACAATGCAGAAAGATACGTAAGCCGTTTATATATATAAAAAGTTTCAAAACACGGAATTGTCACTTCATTTTTTTTTTTTTATATATGGACATGCAGCAGTTCTTGTGATGGTTAAAAATAAACATAATTAGCTGAAAACATCAGATGAAAAGACACTTTAAATGTAAAGATAATATTTTGTGAAAAACCTTTAAAGATGTTCTTGGCTAGACTAGATTGACTGTAGGGTTAATTAATAGTTATCTTATTGCTAAAATGTTACGTTTTTATTGACTAAAACAAGACTAAAATGTCCAGACTTTTAGTAGACTAAACAAAAAAATGAGGATAAGATTGACTAAATATGATAAAAACTAAGAGGGACATTTATCCCAGGACTAAGACTAACATTGAAAATAGCTGTCAAAATTAACACTATACCGTATTCTCATTTATAGAAAGTAGAATTGTGCAAAATATCCAGTGAGAGGTTATTCACAGGTATAATGATTTATTAATGACAATCAAAGTAAAATGTTCAATAATTGCAACACTGATTTGAGGTCATATCAGGCAAGAGAAGATGGGCTACAACAGCAGTTCTGCTTTTCATAGCCAAGAACAGGAAGCTGGGGCAACAATGAGAAAAGGTCCAATGAAACTAGACAGATTTTTAAAAAAAACAACAGTTTGATGTGCTGTGTGTTTTGTAGATGCTTTCTCGTACACTAAACTATAAAACTTACCACATTTTTGGGATCTGCACTCAGGCCTCCCCCTGCATGACCGTGCCAGCATGTTCTCTCTGGTATCTTTAAAAGCTGAAAGAAAGGGGGAAAAAACAAATACAAAAAAACCCCAATATATTAATCATAATATTTTCAACATGGAATTCTTAAGTGCACGTTCTGTATACAGCAGCTGAAAATACTTTTGCAGTTCAGGTCTTTAGAAAAATTCAAGTGTTTTTAAAGAAAATGCATTATCTGGAGTGTTTTATAAACCATATCGATTACAAGGTTATATCAGAGCTGGTAATACAAGAAAGAAAAAAAAAATAGAAAAAAATATATTTAAAAAATTATTCAAGGAAAAAGATTCTCAAAATTAGATACAATCCCACCCAAAACATGGATGATTGCTTTTCTAAAAACACTTGATACAATGAAGGTCAAACTTACTTTGATGGCATCCAGCATTTGTCGATTGGCATCTCTTCGACTGGATGTCCATGTTGATGATGGATTGAGACCCTGTAATGATTAAAGAAAACAAAGAAGCACAGACTGAAAGAAGTGCTAAACCAAATCCTAGGAAAACAGATGAAGCAGGAGTGGAGTGCATTGGTTTTTGGTGTATTTTCTTCATAAGCCAAGAAAACACAAAATGCCCTTAAGGGGAGCAGCACACATAAAAGCAGGAATTTTCCTCATAAGACAAGTCAAACATAAATTTCCCAATGTCTATGCAAACTTTTCATAAGCCGGTGAAACAGTCTGGCAACCTACAGCACCAGTCCAAAGTTTGGACACAATGATGAAACTGACTCTTATGAAAACCATCTCACAGAAACCAGACCAAAATCTCAGCCTTGGAGGCTAATGGAATTAGAAGGTGTGTACATACTTTTGACTGGTAGTGTATGCAAAAAAACAACAACTCTGATGTATTATAAATGATAAAATAACATGTAAAGCTGACATACGAGGGAGGGTCAAAAATGATCCGCGCTCCGGTTATATTAAAACTTCTTAAACGTGTTACATCAGTTGATCTGTAACTGTGGTGCGAGCAAAAATGGAAACCGCACTCTTTGTACCAAAAAAGAGCAGCATGAAGTGAATAGTTTTTTTTTTATATATTTTTTTTAATGGTCTAAGCGTGTATCTGGTGCTGTTTTTTATCGAAGACTTTGGAGAAAGTGCTGTGCTGTAAAGAAGCGTGAATAAATGGATAGAAAAGTTAAAAGTAAGGTTGCGTAAGTGTCATCCATTCAGTCCACGTCCGGGAATGATGACAACACTGCATCCTCCCTATAGTCCTGATATTGCTTCATCCGACTTTCACCTGCTTGGTCCCCTCACAGTTCCAGCCTCTCTACACCACTGCGACGGATTTAAGATGCAGCCAAGTACAGCTTAATTTTCAGCTTAATTCAAGTCCCTCCATTTTAATAGTAGTAGCAAAAGTAACTAACTATAGTGGCCAGTGGTCAGCATGTGGCTGTTTGACTTCCTGAGCAGGGAACTGCGTGAGAGGCTGTACGACTCTAGTGCAATACTGGTGACAAACCCAAGGCCAGAAAAATTATGGGGGGTTAGTTAATTATAGGGGGTTTGCATAAGGGCATCTGCAGACCTACAGACATAACAAAGGGCCTGGCCTCTCCAATTCAGCACCAACCTTTAGTACACTCAGGGAAATTAATAAGAAGTGAGGAAATAAATAACCAAAGATTTTAGCACATGTTTGCAAATCCTCCGTCGTCCTCTTTTCTGCAGGAAGCGCTGGATTTTGCCAATACATCTAAAATTTAGGAGGAAGCATAAATGTTTGAGCTACTAATAAGAAATCATGATGATGATGCAAATGAATTCAAGATAAAGCTTTTCCATCATCGCTGTCTGTTTTTAACCCTGACCACTTAATGTGAGTGAAGACGAAAAAGAGACTTTGGCAAACCTAACGTTAACTTGAGACGCCTCTGAGGCACCATGTTCCCATTATTTTCACTATTTATTTTTTTTGCGGATATGAATATCTAGTTTATACAGTCTAGCTTCTCAATCATGTACTTACAAAAAATGTTTTTTTTTATATCAAACATTTCTTTACATATATTATGCAAATTCATCAAACATTCACACTTCCAATATTACAGACAGTCAAAGAGAGCCTTTGCAAAAGTTATTTATAAACGCCCCATCAAACAACACCCGCTCACAGCTACTCCGGTACTTTACTTTAATATCATATTTTAAATAATTTCTCAGCACATCTTATTAATAATGCATCGGGACCTTTGTGACAGCCTACACCTTTACATACGGATCCCACACAAACAGAAAATGTTCTAATTAATGGCTTAGTTCTGTATTGACACACTGAAATAACTGCAATAACCTTCCTAAAAACTGTGAACCTCCCGCATTCTCAAAATGTGTTACTAAACCATACTTTTATACTGAGACATGAACAAAGACTCACTGGCCACTATATTAGGTATACCTGTTCAACTGCTTGTTTAAGTAAATATTTTAGTCAGGCAATCACATGTTGGCAACTCAATGCACTTAAGCATGTAGACGTGGTTCAAAATTCAATCCGAGCATCAGAATGGGGAAGAAAGGTGATTTAATTGACTTTACATGTGCCATGGTTGTCGATGCCAGACGGGGTGCTCTGAGCATTTCAGAAACTGATCTACTGGGATTTTCACACACAACAACACAACACTTTAGGTTTTTCGGAAAATGGTCTGGAAAAGAGAAAATATCTAATAAGTGACAGCTCTCTGAGCACTTGAAATGCCAGAGGTGAGAGGAGAATGGCCAGACTGGCTCAAGCTGATAGAAAGGCAACAGTAAGTCAAATAACATCTGAGGTACTGTATGCTGAAGAACATCTCTGAACGCAAAACACATCTGCATGGGCTACCTGGACCAGGTTCTGCTCTTGTCAGCTAAAAACAACCGGAAACTGAGGCTACAATTCTCATGGGGTCGCCAAAACCATTGCATGGTCTGAGGGGTCTCAGTTTCGCCTGCGACATGCAGATGGCAGGGTTTTCCATGAACAACATGAAAACATAAATACATCCTGACTTGCCTCATTGGTGCAGGCTGCTGCTGCTGCTGGTGGTATAATAGTGTGGGGGATATTTTCTTCATGCACTTTGAGCCCCTGAGTACCAACCGAACATCATTCAGCCTCCCTGAGTATTGTTGCTGATCATCTCAATCATCTCATTGGAGTTAAAGTACATGCACCGACCCGATGAAATGCAGTTTCTTTTCAGACTGAAACAGCTTCCGTCTAAAAAGAAAATAAGACGTCGTGTTTTAAATGGCTGTGAAGTGGTTTTACCAAAACACCAGCTGACCCGTATTCGAACACTTGAATGACTTGAAACATGTTGTTGATTTGCATGCCTCCATCCTTGTCTTGACTTTTCTTTAATTGAATTCTAAACATGTGACCCATAATGTACCAGGTCAAAAACATACAACTGTTTCAGTGGCCTGGACACGTATACTAGTACTGTAATCGTCTGTACACATACATAATTTGATCTTGAAATGTCTCACTCTTTGGGTGGGTGGAAAAACACTTTTTTCAGTTTAGTGATGTTTTATTCATGTACAGACGGCCCACCAGTGACCCATCATGCACCCAGCAAAAAGAAACAGACTGTTTCAGTGGACTGCACAAAATGCCTCGTTTCTACCAGTATACCATCGACCATTAACTCAAGCAATGCACAGTGTGAAAGGTCACGCTTAAGCATACAAGTACCACACAGGGGGAAAAAGCACTAATAGTCATAAGGCTGAAGATTATATACTCAGGAACCACTTTAATAGGAAAATCTACACCTCTACATTATCATGCAATTATCAAATCAACCAATCCTGTGGCAGCAGCACAATGCATAAAATCGGGAATATAAAGATAAAGTGCTTCGGTTAACATTAAACATCAGATTGAAGCAAAACTACAGCACGGAGCAAAGCTGTTGTGTTCTGTAAGGCAAAAACAGGAATCTGAGGCTACATTGGTCTTTTTCCAATCAGCACAAATAATCACACACACTGCACAGCCAGCACATAATTAGCTACTGGATAACTGCATGAATGTGCAGGTGAACAGTAAGTGTATAGAGTATAACATATACAGTGTTGTGATAACGTATTTTGTCCCTTCCCGATTTTTTTTTCTTTTCATATTTGTCACAGTGAAATGATTCAGATCAATTAAAAATAATGTAATATTTTAATTGCCAACTATCATAAATGCTCGATTGCATTTTTGGCGCCAAGGGTCATTAGGTTTAGGGGCATTTACTTTTTCACATAGGGCCAGGTAGGTTTGGACAGTTTTTTTCCCCTTAATAAATGAAATCATCATTTAAAAACTGAATTTTGTAATCACTCGGGTTATCTTTGAAGAATATAAAAATCTGTTTGTCATTTAAGTGTGACAAATATACAACAAAAAATAATAATAATAATCAGGAAGAGGCAAATACCACAGCACCTAAAACATCTGCCGCCAACATCCTGGTACCAGACTGTTGTACTTTGTGTATAAGAAAGTGTATAAGAGTAATCATGGCAAAAGTAGCAGCGGTCAAACATCTGTATCAAAAAATCATGGACATGTCTATCTGCACTTGACTAAAAAAGTTAATCCTGCTCAGATAAGGCGTTTAAAGAAAAGGAAAAAAATGGTCAAGGTTGGAAAGGAATAAAGTTGTTTTAACGTGTATAATTAAGCGATACCACACATGAGCGGGTGTGTTGGCTAGTTATCATCGCAGCTGGGATGTGGTTGTCGGCCATGATTATATGAGGCAAGTCGTATCGCATCCATGATGATAACCAGCACAACCCCGAGTGAGATATTGCTTTTTATACAACACTTCCACAAACACAATTTCACCATAAGAAATAATGGAAACTCAAATTATTCGTTCCGCAGCCCACAGGTAGAAGCTAGTCAGTTTCCTAGCTTGGCTTAGTCGTTTAAAAAAAAAAAAACAAACAACAAAAAATAAACACCTCACAGGCGATTCGGACCACCTTAAAAGCAACTATTAAGTAGACAAAGTGTTGTTTAAAATGACATAACGCTATCAGATGTGTTCTCTTGCTAAAAGTGTACCTGTGCCTGGTTTTGAATGTGGCAGGTAACTGCTCTCTCCTCAGTACTGCGGACCATACCGACCTAAGTTCACCCATGCTGAGAGCAACATTTAGTGTAAGTAATGATGTACAACACCTGGAACCAGGAGTGATGCATGTAGTTAACTGTGCATCACCACCACTCCTGGATCACCACTTGTCCAATCCGACTGCTCGGGCAGCATTAACTGTTTTAAGTAGACTGTATAAGCTGAAACAACCAAATTTATTCCAAAATTCTTTGAAAGTTCTATAAAAAACCTTTAACCCATATATCTACTAAAACAGAATCCTATTATTACAAGACTTTTAAAATGGAATATAAGCATCAATGACAATGTAAAAAAAAAACTGCAATAGTCAGGATCTAAAAATATAACATGAACATACACTATTTAGAAAACAAAAGATCTGTTGTAAAGGATTAGACCACGTGCAGTTACGGGTATCTGTATTCTCTGCACCTGCTCACTTTGAAAGGACAAATTTGCACCTATGCGATCTATATTTTTAGCACGCGTAGACTCTCACCTAGTAACAAGAAGCCTTTGACGAAAGGTTAATTAGACACCACACTAGTTAAAGAACATTTTAACACACATGCCAATGCACCAACACTATTGTACTTGCTTCAGACGCTGATACAACAAACCCTTTGCTTTGGGTGACCGCTTCTCTTAAAACCTTTATTTACAATCAGAATTTAATCCGTTATTTGGTGGACGTGTTTAAACAGAGTGGCTTAAATTATTAGAATCTAATTTAAACTAGAGATGCACAATTATTTAAAATTTTTATCTCCATCACGATTTTGGCTTCCCTCAAATTAAATGAACACAATGGACTGATAATGAAAAACCGTGCTCCGCCAACAAAACGTTAAACAAAAATATGACATTAGAACGATGCCAGAATTCCTGGGTGCAAATGGGACACATCCGTAAGTAAGGATTCGAGCTGCATCACACTCAATTTCTGAGAGTGCAGTATGACTGTACAGCACAGTGCATGTCGTTGTATTACAACCACATTATTGAAAAAGCGCGTCGCACAAGTGTTTGCACGCTCATCTACAAGTTGAGTTTTGAGGGTTTGGAGGCGAGAACAGTGGCTGATGTCACCGTTCCTTTGATTTGCGAGTCTCCACCATAGACATCAATACCTAGACAGCAAAAACTGGCCTGGAAGCAAATATGAATAAGCGGTGGAGCTGCGTTGAAAAATGTTTACATTTCTCAACTGGATCCAATCAATTCCTTTTGTTTATTCAAGGGCTTATCTATGGATCTGTGTGTAGAACAAAAATGTTTTATATTGAGTTAATTAGAAGCTCAATAGGGCAATTATCACTGCTAGGCGAAGATGTACAGACATTAAAAAAGGAATAAGCTGAGCAAAACGAGTTTTTAAAGAGTTTTAGCTGCTATATAGATCTTTTGTATTCGATAAAAATAATAATAATGAAAATAATACAACCCTCCTGAGTGTTGTGATTCAATCAGTTATGCAAATGAATCCAGTGCAGTGGTAAAGTGCTCGTCCTATCATCTGGAGGTCTAGAGAGAGCTGATTGGCCGAGCTCTCTCAGAGGGGAGGGACGAGAGGTACTTAGTGCTCTCACATTAATCACGGCTCTACAGCCAATCAGGGGCGTCTGTGAGCTCACGCAAGCAGAAGGAGCGGATAGCGCCGTCCTCCGAGTGAGCGAGCAGTTCGAAAAGATGCAGTCGGCTGGTGTCATGTGGTTCAGAGGAAACACGCGATAGTCTTCGGCCCTCCAGACTTAGTGGCAGGAGTAGCTTAATGTGGAGCCCCCTAGTGACGGGGCGGAATTGGACACGACTAAATTAGGGAAAAAAATAATAAAATCTGGGTTTCGACAGTGAGGGGAATGCGGTCGGCAATTTCATGTAGGACGGAGAAGGCCCTGTCTGGTTCGTGGCTGCCGCTGCTGTGGGAGTGCCCTGGCACGGGAATTGGGGATTAGAGAATTGGGAATCTGACACGACTAAATTACGGAGAACCTTGTGGGGTAAAAAAAATATTTAGGTAAACTTAATTACAAAAATAACCACAGGATTTGCAGGAAAATATAAACTGTTTAAATGTTCTGCAAATACAAGAGTATCACCACTACTTATTTTGAGCTTTTTGGTGGTTGGTTGGATAGAAAGAGGTGCTTGAGACAAATCAATCAGATATAAAACATTACTGCTATTGAATCGATCTGAATCGAAAACCACAGTGCCCAAAAATCCAATTGAGTCAAATCAGCAGTCTACCCATGATTCACAGCTCTACTCAGAACACCTAATGTGACCTTTTCACTGGTGGCTGATTTATTGTCGCTATGACCAACACACAGCCAGCGACAACCTTCACTGTGGTCAGAAAATCTGCTGAAAATTCGAGTGAGAACACGAACTTGAGACTCAAGAGACGTCTCGAAACCTGGTAGTGGCATTAGGAATGTACACAAAACTAAAAGGAGCAGTTTGCTGAATTGTCATAGCAGACTCAATGTCTCTGTAATCTCATTTAAGATGTGTCACGACAGGACAAAAAGGGACGTCGAGATGAGAAAAAGCGTTAGAGGAATAATTACAGCTTCCAGGTGTTTAACTAGCTAATTAACATGCAAACACTCTGCTGATAGAGTTTATTTACTATGATAATAAAGTGAACCTATTTCCAATTAAAGACCTACAAACACGCCCAGTACGGCAGAGCGGCGTAATGATAGTCATTGTTAAATTTGACAGGAGGAACAGATTATCACACATCTGTCGCAGAATACTTATTCGCATCATCGTGTATCATCATGCGTGAAAAGCTAAAAACACCCTGATTGGGACTCCATCAAGAGGAAATGTCAAGGACCAATCAATGGGCGCGAGTTAAAACAGTATGGGAAAGCCACTTGAGTTCTTTGAGTGCTGTAACAGTTACAGTGTTAAGCTTCTGTCCTAGCCAGAGTGCTAGTAATCTGCAGACACAGAGCCTGTCATTACTTGCTAAACAGCTGAGAGTTTCGTGGCTACCTAATCTCATTCATGGAGGGAGGGAACGCTCTCGCAGCCTTATCTGAGCTTGGCACAAGTCGCGGAATGTGACAAGCATTTGCTTTCGACAGCTGCCATCATTTGACAATGCTCCATGTCCTCTATGTGAAGTCAGGTCGTGCTAAAGTGGGCGCTTCTTTGTGGGGACTGGCGTAACACAGACACTTTCATTTTGGCCATAATCAAGAAGTCACTTGTCAGTTGATTTGTCTTTCTTGTCAATAGCTATAGAATCACTCTGATCTTCATCTGCTGCATTTGTCCTTTAAAAGGCAGAGGTTACAGTTTTGAAAATCTTGCACAATACTCCAACCAAAGTGCTGCACCAGGAAACGGGTTAATATTCCAGTTTAAAGATGTCATTATCTATACTGCTATAGCACAGTGGTTCTCAGCACCGGCCCTGGAGGATCATCTGCCATGCACATTTTAGTGTTTTCTCAGCTCCTAGCACACCTGATTTAGCTAATCAGATAATTACAGCCTTTACTTTAAGTGGGTTTGAAAGAGCAGGAAAGTGTGCGGGGCAGGTGGGGTGCTCCAGGACTGGAGCTGAGAACCCCTGCTATAGCAATCAGTCTCTGTCCACTAGGGATAGAAATCACCAGGGACCTCCCAATATATCACATCACAATACCTAGTTGCAGATACAAATTGTATTGTGATTCTGTAAGTATCACAATTTTATAAATATCCTGATTTGACATACATATATATTTTTCCAGATTGCATTGCAATTCTAAACAAACTTTACTCCTGACGACACAGGACGCTGTGCGTATAGGTTTGAGCACACCACCTGTAGGATCATGAAACGTTTCAACGCTTTAAATGCAAACATATATAGATTATTACTTATATATTTTAATAGCTTTTTAAATCAGTAGGAGGGAACTGTCCACTACTACTCCATCGATCAAAGATGGAATCGTTCTCCCGGACAGATTTTTAAAAAGGGTAGGCTGCATCTCCATGACTTTATGCATTGAGATGCTGCCACATGATTGGATGATCAGATACCTGCATGGACAATGGAAGACCTAACCTCAGAACAGACTTATATCATGCATGCATATGTTACGCATAGAATGGTGACCGATGATGAAACATGGATAAGCATTCTATACTATTTGCCCTGAAAGTAACTGTTGATCATTGATGAATTATCTCCCAAACCTGACTCATCCAGGTTCTACTGCAAAGAAGTGATCATAATAAAGAAACATGATAGCAACAGCATAATTTATGCATGAGAATACGAATCCACCTTGTGCATTTTTAATCTCATGACCACTCTCGGGTCAAAGCCTCAACCGGGCAAAACACGAGACCTGAAAGCACGAATGAAATTTGTTGTCTTTGTTTCATACAGTTGTGCGATTAGTAAAATACAAAAGAAAACATGGAACCAGCACTGCACCACTAGCAAATAATGAAAGCGTTTAATTTAATTTACAGAAAAAAAGGTATTTCAAGCACATTTCACCAGCATGCATGTGCTTGACTACACAACTCTATACTGCATGCACAATATGAGAAGGCTGTGGCGTGTCTCATACTGACAGTATGGAGTTGTGTGGTCAAGCACACGCACGGCGGTGGAACGCTCAACATTCTGGGGGATTAATCTGGTTAATAGCGCTGCTGATGGTGTAACATAGGTGTAACATGAATGGTTATGAGACAAATGATCAGCTTTGGTCAAAACAGAGTCTCCACAACTTAGTCTTCTGCACATTAGTACACTTTTGTTTAGGAGTTTAATTTTAAACTGTCATGTCACTAAACTGTAGTGGGTGGAACGATCAGTCGTCGCTGTAGAAACTATGTGCCAGACCCACACACTCAATTAGTACAATGACATTAAAGCCGCTTTTATCAAGTTGATGAACTTTATTCAAACTACTTTTAATTACTTTGTGACTAAGTATTTCAGTGAAAAGAGAGCCAACATCAGCTGATTCCGGATTATAAACTGATTGGACCAACAACAACAACAAAAGTCACACACACTAAAATTGCATTGAGTCACCTTTAGCTTTAATTTCAGCACACAATGTGGTGACCATGTTCATGTATGAAAATTATTTCTAATGCTCCCAGAAACACTGCCTGTGCCATCGGGAACGAAAAACTCCATTGACGTGATACCTTGGTCATTAGGTACATTCAGGTAGTCAATCATTTTATTGACACACACAACGTTGCTGACCCTAGACCTGACCAAGTTAAGCAACCCCAGATTATAGCGCTGCCTCCGGAGGCTTGTACAGTGGCCATAATGCATAATGAGTGTACCCATCACTCTGGAATAGGGTCAACCTGAACTCGCATGACCGTTTTCTATTGCTCCAAAGTCCAATCTTTATGCTGCCTAGCAAAAACAGAAGCTTTTTTTCTGATTAGTCTTAATAACAAGCGGTTTTCTTACAGCCACGCAGCAGTTCAGTGCCAATCCTGCAAGCTCTCATCACATTGTGTGTATATGGAAATGCTTTTACTTTCACTATGAAACATAGCTATGGTTTTTACTGTTGACTTTTTACAACGCTACTTCAAATGTTTAAGTGATCTCAATTCATGATTTTTTCCGACCACATGTCTTCTACAAAGTTGATGGTTCAGCGTTATCCTTCCAGGTTTTAATAACATGTTAAAGGACTCTTAATCCAGTTCCGTAATTTCAAATCTCCTAGTTGTTTTCTTTGCTTGATGCAGCTCAATAATTTGACTCTTTGGCAATGGGTGACTACTTTTTGGCCAGACAGTGTACATTCTTTCAGTAGTTCTGTCCAACATAAGGGATCCTAAGCTAATCCCTAAAGAAACTGGGTAGCAAACTTGGCTGACAATCTGAAATCAGGACATGATTGACATGTGACCTGACGCGATGCATGGAGCGTGTTGATATTGAAAAACAATATTTGAAAAATAAAATATTTAATATTTTAAATAAAAATACTATGCCAACAAGTGCGCACTGTAATCTAAACACACAGGCAAATACTGTGCTAAACTAGTGCTCTGTACATGCCTCAACGTGTCTCAGCTAAGACTAAGAGCCACAGCTGTCTACAAAGGTGTGCATAGGGACAGGAGCAGAGATTCAGTGCTTGTGAGACAAGAGCTTTACCCTTCTCTTCTTCCCGTTGGTTACTAAAAAACATAATACTGCATTCCAGCTCAAGTAGTGCCTTCCTTACTTACAAACCAACCTAACCTAATTTACTGCTATCTTCTATGTTGTTGAACCGTTAGATCGGTTAAATTAAAGATTGCTCCACTTACGCAAATTCCTGTTTTAGTTCCTTCATTTATTTGATGGGTACCTCAATCAAATTAAATCGATGGTATAGATTGTCATGACATGCTAATAAGGAAATTTTATGATCATTTCAGATGTCGTCCATCCCTACTAAGTTGGGTGAATAAGCTAGGATTTTATTTATACATCAGGTAATTCTGTCTACTAATAGATAGTAACGGCACTGGGAAGTTTAACTATACGCATCACAGGTTTTCTAATAACCTTTAATTACACTAACTGTCGGTTACAGCATGGGTAAAAGTAGGTCAGTACAGTCTGCAGTACTGAGGAGAGAGCAACAGCCTGCCAAAACCCACTTTTCAGCAAGAAAACACATCTGAAAACGTTTAATCTTAAACAACACTTTGTCTCCTTAGTAACTGCTCCTAGGTCCTTCTAAACCGCCTCTAAACAATCTGTGGTCTTTTATTTCTGACTTCAAAGCGAACTAGCTTCGAACACAAGGTTCGCAGCATAAGAATGAGCCAGACGCGCAGACTTCAGGTGGATGATCAAAACATGTTTGAGTCAGGAAAGTCAAGTGAAGCAAGTTTACATATTTTTGTGTGTGGTATTTTTTTTTTTTTTTTTTTTTGGCATTTTGTGCAAGATTTAGTGACATAGCACCATTGTTCCCAGGAATGTTATCAAGGATGTCATTAAGAAGAAAAAGCAGCCAGTGCCAAGAGGAACCATAAATTAAGGATAAGTGAGGTTTAATAACTATTTATTTCATATTTTACTTCATTTACATGACTTTTTTTTTTGCATATGAAAACCGTCAAAACATTTAGAAATGACTAAAGTGTTGGAAATTGGTAATATGTTTTGAGTGGCTGGAATGGATTATCTGTATTTACATTAGTTCCTATGGGAAAACGTGTTTCACGATACGAAATTTCACCTTAAGAACTCGCCTCGTGAACGGAATAAAGTTGCACTTTGTACATCAAGATTCTCGTGAAAGCGTATTGTGACAATTTAACACTTTATCGATATTATACTGTGATTATCGCCCGGTTGTAACTAGAGCTCACATAATTGCACAATTCCCACGTGTGAAACATTTAGTCAACACACAAATCACAAATATCTAAACTACAGAAAACGTGCTTTGTACTGTAAAAACACTGTCTTGGTTTTTAACTCTGGCAAACCTAAACAGGACCACCTGCCCCTTTACCCACCCCTACCCCCCCTTACCCCTACCAACCACCCGGGCTGGTACTCATTTTATATCATGCGTGTACTAATACTTATAGACAAGACTCCCAAACAGTTAGCTAGTTAGCCGTTTGCTCTCGTAAGGTGACATAAAACTCTGAGCTGAGTCACACAGCGTACCTCATACTTGCTCCTATGTCTCCTTTTAAATTCCCCAGGAGCGCTTTTATTGTTGTAGCTCCAGGCGTGATAAGAGCTAGACCTCTGAAGTAGGAGAGCTAAGTTTAGTCTCTGAATGCGAACCCCGCACCGGAGCGGGACCAAGAGCGGCGCCATGATGGAGACACTGTCGTCACGTGACCAGGCGGAAGTCATTAGAAAGTTTGCACACTGGTTGCACCCGGACTGGTGGTGTAATATTAAGAAACTTAAACGTTACCGTTAAAGTATTGTATACCAAATTCTCCCAGTGTTGCAAAGTTGATATGACAGTTGACATTACAAGATTTACAACAACAAAAAAAATGCCAATTACAAGAACCTCGGAACGAATCCGCGTTCTAAATCTGAGTACGTCTATATACGGATTTTTACGGTAAGCGCCAGGTGCTGTTAAGTAAGAGGCCAAAAGTTGTCGGTCGCCTAATTCAAACACTTTAAAAGTTTGAATGCACCAATTATATAATTCATTTCCATGAATACCATTTTTAGAAACTGAAAATGTTCGTTTACAACATACATTTTTATAGCGCATATAATCGTGAATGAAAGGTGCGTTTAAGTACCTCAACTCAACACAAATCTGCGCATAACTTGCGTCACGTGGTTATTCATATTTAAATATGCCTCTCCAGTCAGAGAAATATTTGTGTAAAACATTTTTTTTTTTTACAAACAGGTATTTATTTATTATTATTTATCGATGCAAATCGGGGTAAAAAGACACTTCCTTAAAAAATGCAATTATAGAAAGTGTCTGCACAAATAGGTGCAGCTTTGACGCGCCAAAACAACCACTGAAGGATGTGACGTTACGTTTTGACGAAAACAGGAGTCGTAGCACAGATTGCGCTGTCACGTGTGTGTAGAGAAGACACGTTGTCCTGTAGTCTTGTCTTTTTTAGATTACGTTTTCTAGTGCCCTCTGGACAGTTTTATGTCTCATAGGCACTTTATAGTGGCATGCTACAAACAGATTGCCTGAGGCAGTAACTGATCAGAACACGATGAAGCAGGTGCGCTTTGTCAATGGCGGTGGCTCTGACAGCGAGGCTTTGGAGAAAGCGAGTGAAGCCGCAATAAACAGCGACCCCCCGGTCCAACTGAAGCTTTTACCACTCACTGACCAAATCCGTGAACTACAGACCATAATCAGGGACAAGTGAGCTTTAACCGTGTCCTGAATCATGCATGCCCTTAAGATAACGCGTGTATTACTCTAACTTTTTCTACATGTCTTCCCCATAGAACCACAAGTAGAGGGGACTTTGTGTTCAGTGCTGACAGACTGGTAAGATTCAGAGCCAATCATGTACCAAATCTCCCCAAATACTGTACATCCGACTACAGTGATTGATCCTCAGTAATTTAGTTCTGAAAAAGTTACATGCTCAGGTGTGCACAGTTTAATCATACTACATACATTTATACACTGATCAACCAGAACATTATGGCCACTGACAGATTCAAGTGAACAAATTTCATTTTCTCATTACAACAGCCCATGGAAGTGGTTGGGATATATTAGAGAGCAATTGAACATTTGGTCCCTGAAGTTGATGTGTTGGAAGCAATGTAGCCCATTACGTATAACATTATTTTCCTCACTTAAAAACCAAGTGAAGCATTAAAAAATACAAACTAACTAAAAAATACAAGAGTTTAAAATTTAACTTCAAATTAAATTAGGCAAAAAAAGCTACATGTTATGTATCTGCCATAATTATTATTTCTTTTCAACAATATTGGTATTGATTTTAAACAGGGATATAAGCATGTAGTGTTCCAATGCACATTTTATAAACCCCCTATAAACCCCTCCCTGACTCCAAGCCAGCTTTACGTGTGTAAGAAAGACTAGACGCCAGGCATGTTTAAAGAAGGAAAGGAGAAAGACGAAAAAACGTGACACTGGAAGTTTTTAGGTTCTGCGTCCAAAAAAGAAAGAGAGAAAAAAAACAACAAACAATCAAATAGGAAGGGAATTAAACTCTAAATATACAGTATATGAAGGGCTTTCATACCTGTTGGAATTTCAAGTCTGAGAGATAATTATTTTTAGTTCTAAACAAATTTGCCAAATAATTCACTCATACCACACAAGATGAAGATGTGTAAATAGTTCAGTGTACCGTCTGTAGGATTTTAAAGAAATGGCAATATGTTACCGCCTCAAATGCCCCCGAAGTCTCAAAACTTAATTTGACAGTGGGCACGCGAGAATTCTAAGGCACATGATTTTTGACGAATTTGTGCTTGTGGTGTTTTGAGACTGGTGTAAGTGTGCGTGATGAGTGGGTTTGAGATTAATTCGCTCACAGAGTTAGGAGCAAAAGGCAGATCTGAGGTTTTTAAAATGCAAGATTTTTACATTTAGTAGACGCCCTTATCCAGAGCGACTTACATTTGTATTTCATTATACATGTGAGCAGTTAAGGGCCTTGCTTAAGGGCCCAACAGGGACAACTTGGCAGTCGTGAGACTTGAACCTGGGATCTTCCAAACCATAATCCAAATTTTTGATGCTATAATGGCATAAAAATTAAAAAGAAATTTTTTCTGTTGGGTCACTCGGACGCTTCTGTGTTCGATAGAGAATCATTCATATCTGTGGCTGATTGGCCGATCGACCGGTTCATCTACATAATAAACATAAAAATAGTTTTAAAAAATAATATTTTGGAGTCACTGTGGTGATGCGTGAAACGCCACACAAAAGAATCACGATTCATAACTGAAACGAACTCATAACTGCAGACTCTAAAACTGCAGCTCTTGTGGGATGCTCCCCGTCTTCAGTGGTCAGGACCTATGTTACGAAAAGTGGTCCAAGGGAGGAAAACCGGTTAACATGATGACAGGGTCATGGGTGATCAAGGCTCACTGAGAAGCGAAGGCTTGCCTGAGAAGTCCAATCCAATAGAAGAACTTTTGTAGTTTTAATTGCTGATTCTCATAGAAAGGTGGAAGAACACACAGTGTATCACAGACTGTGCGAGGAAATCGGAGCATAGGATGAAAACCCACCAAGCACGGAGAGAACATGCAACCTTCATGCACACAGACCCGAGACGGGAATCAAACCCGGAACCTGGAGGTGCAAGGCGACAGTGCTAACCACTAGCCACCGTGCCACCACATTTTCAACTTCAATAATCATTAAGAGAGTAATTAGCAACTAGGTGTTACTAATGAAAAAAATATCAAGATTAATTAATCAGTAATTAATGTGACTATCTCTATAAAAACAGAACCTTTGGGACTTGTTTTGAAGCACTCGAGTGTGTGCTCCCTCATGCCAAGAAAGTACATCAGCGATGACTTTAGAGAAGCTATTGTTGCTCCTGATCAATCATGGAAGGGTTATAAGGCCATCTTCAAATAATTTAAAATTCAGCATTTTAAAGTAAGACATGGAAAGCTTTCAAGACAGTTGGCAATCTTCCCAGGAGTGGGCGTCCCGACAAATTTAGTCCAAGGTCAGACTGTTTGATCCTTAGAGATGTAAAGAAAAACCCAAGAGCTACATCATGTGCTTGACATGCTTCTGAAAGCACATTTAAGGTTTATGTTCATGACAGTACACTGAGAGAAAAAGACTGTACAAGTATGGCTGCCATGGAAGACAGGGACTAGGAAAAAGCCCCTTGTCTCCAAGCAGAATATGGAGCATGACTTAAATTTAAAGTTGAAATCGAACAACTTCTTTTTTGGACGGATGAGAGCAAGCTGGAGGTGTTTGGTGCGCACCCCAACAGAGCGTATCTCCACAAATACCTCATACCAGCTCTCCAGCACGGTGAGGAAGCAGTGGAGATTTGGGTTAAGTTTTATAACCACTAAACCTGGGAAACCTGCAAACATTAATGAACTCCACTTATACCAGAATATTCTTGAGACAAATGTGATACTATTGATCCAGCAGGGCAGAAACTCGGTCAATAATTCCAAGCACACCATTAAATCAACATTGAAAAGGTTAAAGAAGAAAGAAAATGAAGGTGGTCTAGTCAAAATCCAGATGTCAACCCCTTTGAGATGCCGTGATAGGATCATACAGTAAGAGAGCTGATATAAAAAAAATATATGCCTCTTAAACATGTATGAACTGAAGCAATGTTTTAAAGAAGGGTGTGCCAGAATTTCCCAAAAAATGGTACGAGATTGATAAAGTCCGACAGAAATGTTTAACGCTAAAGATGGTTCTATACGTTAATAAATTATCGGATGTACTTTTTTCCCACCAGCTTTCCAATTGTTGGTGTCCTAAATGTGTGCAAAGATGATTATACGAGGGTGAGACAAAAAATGTAATGCACACCTGGTGGGCTGCACTTTTAGCACTTTCTGTTCAAGGCTACTGTCTCTCCACAGTCACTGCTGTGCAGGTGTGAATGTGTTACATCAGTTCATTTGTAACTGCAGTGGCAGAAAAATAGAGGCCCCACAGCGTGCAGTGATTAGTTTTGTGCAGTCCGACTACCTGTTGCCGTTATTTATCGAAGATTTATCGAAATTTATCGAATATCGAAATTCAAGGAAGGTCAAGAGAAAGTCAGACACTCGTCGGACTGTTCGGTCCCCTGAAAGCAACCCTATAGGGATAAAGATTTACTTTTGATGAAGAAGTGATGACAGTGTCGCATTCGTGGCTTGCAGCGCAGCCTAAAACATTTTTCATAAGGGAATATGATAGATAGATAGATTTGATAGATGATTGAAAAGCAAGGAGATTATGTGATGTATTTGTCTCTTTATAAAAGTTCATTCAAATAAATTCTACTGCCAGAGTGCGGAACATTTTTGACTCACCCTGGTATATTGAAATCTGTTTATTATTAAGACTTTATTGTTAGTGTCGTGATGCCACGAAATTTGTTTGATAGCTCTTAGAGACCAACAGCCTTAAAGAAAAATGTAATATAATACAGTATATACACTAAAATATAATAAATATAACAATATATAAAACTGAATACATGTGGAGTGGGACCTGGATCATGTTGCAAACATGATTGTCAGAAATAAGGAAATATTGCACAGCCAGCAATGATTAACCTTCCTGAGCCCTAATAATAATAATATTACAGTACTGGTGTAAAGTATTTGATGCATTAGCAGCAGCGTGGGGCAGAGGGGCAAACAGCTTTGTTATATCCGCCTTCAATTCTCAGCAGCTATGTGTATGTGAGTGTGTGTGGGGCGGGGGATTTGTTCTATTATTTAGGTGGTGTTAATTAAATTCCTTTTTTCCCCATTACTGTAGTTACCTGTAAGTCATTAAATTCATGTACCTTAAAGCAGCTATAAACAGTCCCCAGTACTCTCACCTGCTTTTTCTTCCTCTGACCTCTGTGCTTCTGTTTACCTTTAAAAAGCTTTGGGGACTCCAGCTGGAGATTTCTTTGCAAAATGCTTCATTACATCAACAAGTCCAAGTGAGAGCACTTTTTTCATTTGTTCCTTATTAGCCCCAGGCT
>JAOVVA010000052.1:2021270-2032591 GCA_028565275.1 Leiocassis micropogon | reverse complement strand
ACATGAAAAGACATAATCATAAAAAACTGTATCATTTTAAAATGCAAAGTTGTTAAGATATTGCAACAGGAATTTGACATGGTTACATGCACTACAGATTTTTTGACTTTTAAGCTTTTAACAAAAAACTGAATGCTTTAATTTAAGCAAAAGCTTTATAGGTCATATGCTTCTAGAAGCTTACCCCAATTTTAGTATCAATGCTTATTAAGAAATATGAATAATTTGCAATTTAAGTAGTTTTATTGTGAAGCGAGACAGTATAACGCTGAACAATGGCCATTATTGGGACACATATAAAATCATCTCTCCAAAACGGCCGAAGTTAGCAATTTTTGATTGGATTGTAGTGGTTTGCCCCGCACCTCCACGGTTAAGGGTTCAATTCCTGCTTTGAGTCTGTGTACGTGGAGTTTGAATGTTCTCCCTGTGCTGGGTGGGTTTCCTCTGGGCACTCTGGTTTCCTCCCATAGTCCAAAGACATGGAGATTTAGTTCATTGGTGTTCCCAAGTTGACCGTAGTGCGTGTGTGTGTGTGCCCTGTGATGTACTGGCACCCTGTCCAGAGTGTACCCCATCTTATCCCCTAAGTCTCCTGGGATAGGCTCGAGGGCCCTGCGACCCGGTACACAGGATAAAGCGGTATAGAAAATAAATGGAATAGAATGGAACTAACAATTGCACATTACTAATATCAATAGACAAACAAATAACCTCAGTTTTTTCTTCAATCCTGCAGAATCCATGTGAGAAAAAAATTATTACACACTTCCTACTTCCACAGTCATTAAGAGAGTAATTAGCAACCAGTTGTTTCTAATGAAATACAGAAGATTAGTTAATCACCTAGAGGTTTGACTACTTCTATAAAAGCAGAACTTTTTTCAGTTTGGTGTTCTGAAGCACTCAGGTACTACTGTATATGTGTCTACATCATGCCAAGAAGAACAGACATTAGCCTTGACCTCAGATAAGCTAATGTTACTGCTCATCAGTCTGGGAATGCTTATAATGCAGTCTTTAAATGATATGAAATTCAGCATTCTACAGTAGGAATGTTTGTTTACAAATTCATGATAATTGCCAGTTGTACCAGTAGTGGGCATGTTAGTTAATTTAGTCCAAGGTCAGGCTGTTTAATGCTTAGTGATATAAAGAAAAACCCAAGAGCAACATCGTGTAACCTACAGGCCTTGGTAAGCATATAATTTTGTTAACATTTATAACCACACAATCAGAAAAGTAAAGCTTGGCTATGAATAAGCTGCTTTTTATTATAAAAAATGAATATGGAGTATAAAAAATGTAAAAAAAAAAAAGTCCTGGAACAATAATATTTGGACATGTGAGCCCAAGATAGAGATGTTTTTCATCATGCACCGCATCATGTTTTGCGAAGACCAAACTCAGTGTATCGCCACAAACACCTCATACCATCTGTCAAACATGCTGGTGAAGGGCTGATGATTTGAGCTTGTTTTGCTGCCACAGGACCTTGGAAACTTACATTCATTGCAATTAACTCCACTGTATACTAAGCTATTTTTGAGACAAATGTGAGGCCATCTGTTTCGCAGGATAAGCTTCGATCGAATTGGTTCATCCAGCAGGACAGAGATTAAAAGCAAACACACTGACATCTGAATGTTTAAAGGAAAAAATGGAGGTGTTGGAACGGCCAAGTTAAAGTTCAGACATCTACAGGGCTGTGCAGAAATGAATGTGAAAATCAATACGCTGAAGGAGTGCTGTATAGAAGAGTGAATGTACAGTTTCCACAATGATGTGACAGACTGATAAACTCCTATGGAAAATGCTTCCTTTCATTTATTATTGCTCAAGGTGGTTCCACATGTTACTGAAGTATAGGGTCTAATTCCACCTGAATTACGAATAGTTGAAAATGATATGCTTTTTTCCCTTTCAGCTTAATTAGTTAGCTAAATAATTCATGATTGGTGCATTTTATATATAAAAAATAAATTAAATCAATTAATACATTTATGATTGTTTTGTTTTTGTCAACATATTAGTAATAAAAAATAAACCAATAATAGTATAATAGTAATGTACAATTTTAATGTTGTACTGAAGTCTTACAGCATCCATACAGTCCTGGTCTAAGCCATTTCCACATGTTTGGGCCACATTCAAGGTGTTCCTGGGAGGCCAGTGTTTCAGACATGATATAGGTGATCCGATCATGGCTCTGGCATACTGAGAAAACGTTCTACCTCCAAGCACTAGTGAAAAGATGATATGAGTGCATTAGTGTAGCAGGGGATTATATACAGTATAGAAATAAAAAATAAAATAAGAAATAAAAATAGCTTTACTCTCAAAATTGTGTTCAGTTATTCTGCGCAACCCGGTTTGACTTAAACGCCCCTAGTACTTTCAAAATACTTTACCAATGTGTCGTTTTGATGTGATATGAATAGGAACATTACAAATCCATGTCATTTGTTTTGCCCTGTAGGTAGTGGGAATGCTGTCATCGAAGCGGTTCGAGTGCTGATCGATCACGGCGTCCAGCCTTCACACATCATTCTCCTTAGCCTTTTCTCCACCCCTCATGGTAAAATAACATCAAAGTCATTTAAAAGCATGATGCTTTTAAACACTTAACAGCTATTTCTACAAGTTTTTTTTTTTGACTTTGCTTCATTTATTTATTTTAGGGGTTAGGTCCATAGTTCAAGATTTTCCGGAAATGAGCATCCTGACCACTGAAGTGCATTCTGTAGCTCCAACTCACTTTGGACAGAAATACTTTGGGACAGATTGATTTTTTCATTTGGAGCACATAAACAGCCCTTTAGGTATTTCTGTCCATTTCTCATGGTGTTTGGAACTGATTTGGGTAATAAAGTGTTTGAAGTGCCTTAGTACATATTGTTATATGTGTAGTGCAGGGTTATTTAATGCAGTGGTTTTCAGAGTTGAGTCTGTGAAGCATACAGTGCAGTAAAAAGAAGAAAAAAGTTTTTTTTAAAAAGTATCTTTTTTTTGCATATTTGTTACACTTAAATGATTCAGACCATGAAACCAATGCAAAAGAAAATACAAAATCATAGAGTAAATACAAAATTATAGTGTCAATACAAAATTCAGTTGAAAAAAGCTGTCCAAACCTGCATGGCACTATGTAAAAAAAATTATTTGCCCCCTAAACCTGGTAACTGCTTGTGCCACCTTTGGTGGCAACAACTGCAAGAAAGTATTAGTGATACCCGGCAATCAGTCTTAAACATCTCTGTGAAGGAATTTTGAAACCCTTCTCTTCTTTGCCGAAATGTTTTAAATCGGCCACACTGGAGGGTTTTTAAGCATGAACGGCCGTCTAAGGGTCTCAGTTGGATTTACAGGGCTTGGACAATGAAACTGAAACACTGGCCAATTTAGTGTTGGAGGTTTCATGGCTACATTTGACAAGCCTGGTGGCCAATTTTCATTGATTGTGCATTCCACCAGTAAAAGCAGAGTGTGAAGGTTTAATTAGCAGAGTAATAGCACAGTTTTGCTTAAAATATTGCAATGCTATCTTTGTGATGCATCAGGAGCCACGGTATCCAGGGTAATGTCAGCATACCACCAATAAGAACGAACCACATCCAACAGGAGTAACTGTGGATGCAAGAGGAAGCTGAGTCTGAAAGTCAGCTAACCCGGATCGTATCCAAAAAACATAAAACCACAACTGCCCAACTCCCTGCAGAATTAAATTTGCACTTTAACTTTCTGTTTCCACCAAAACTGTATCCCGGGAGCTCCACTGAGTCAATGTACATTAGTGATGGGTCGTTCACAAACGATTCGTTCTTTTTGCGAGATTCTTTCTCAATGACTCTTCTTCTCCGAGTCATTTACAAATACACATTCTGTTTATTATAATATGTTCTTAGCTGCATTGTAATATTTTAATTACTGGAACTACAGTATAGGCAAAATTTTTGTATGTAGACGTATTGGGGGTCTTTTTTATTGAAAACGCAACATTTATTATTTTTTTCTGATCAAAAGAACGAAATGAACTAAATGATTCAAAAAAAGATTTGTTCATTTTGATGAATGAGATTCAAAGAACCGAGTCACTAAAATGATTTAAACTTCCCATCACTTATGTACATTGCCGGCTGCTATAGCCAAACCTTTGGTCGCTCGTGCCAATGCCAAACGTCGGTTTCAATGGTGCCAGCAAATCTTGCTGTGGACAATGTGAAAGATGTATTGTTCTCTGATGAGTCCACCTTCACTGACTTTCCCACATCCAGGAGAGTTACGGTGTGGAGAAGCCCCAAAGAAGCGTATCACCCAGACTGTTGCATGCCCAGAGTGAAGCATGGGGTTGGATCAGTGATGGTTTGGGCTACAATATCATGGCATTCTCTAGGCCCAATACTTGTGCTAGATGGGTGTGTCACTGCCAAGGACTACCGAGCCACTTTGGGGTGTTTTGGAGAAGCGAGTCAGGGAACGTTTTCCTCCACCATCATCACGTAGTGACCTGGCCACTGTTCTGCAAGAAGAATGGCTCAGAATCCCGGCCACTGTGCAGGACTTTTATCTGTCATTCCCAAGACGAATTGATGCTGTATTGGCCGCAAAAGTAGGCCCTACACCAGACTAATGAAATGTTGTGGTCGAAAACCAGGTGTTTCAGTTTTATTGTTCAACCCCTGTAAGTCCAGACCCATTCAGAGTTGGACTTGCTGGTGTGTTTCGGGTTATTGTCCTGCTGTATAACACAGATACTCTTAAGGTTACGAACTGATGGCGGGTCATTCTCCTTCGGGATTTGCTGATAGACCCAGAATTCATAGTTCTATTAATTATGGCAAGTCATCCAGGTCCTGCAAAGCCCCAGACCATCACACTACCATTTCGATGATTGACTGTTAGTATGATGTTCTTTTTATGAAATGCTGTTTAAAATTATGAAATTACACCAGTTGTACAGTTAAACAGTTAAATTTTTGTCCCATCAGTCCACAGAATATTTGCCCATAATTCTTGGAGATAATCAAGATGTCTTTTAGCAAATGTGAAACAAGCCTTTTGACAAGCCATTGTCTTTTTGGTCAGCAATGGCTTTCACCTTGGAACTCTACCATGGATGCCATTTTTGTGCTGTGTCTCTTTCTTATTGTTGAATCATGAACACTAACCTTAACTGAGGCAAGTGAAGCCTGCAGTTCTTTTGATGTTTTTCTTTTATGAGCTCCTTGATGTGTGGTCGGCGTGCTCTTGGAGTAATTTGTCTGCAATTCCCTTCCCCATCCATCCATCCGTCCATCCATCCATCTCTACCTACCTACCTACCTACATACTTACCTACCTACCTACTTACTTACGGTAGGCTGGCCACTCTGGGGAAGGTTTACCACCATGAGATATTGAGATATTTGTGGATAGGGGCTCTCACTGTGGTTTGCTGGAGTCCTGAAGCCTTAGAAATGGCTTTGTAACCCTTTCCAGACTGATACATGTCAGTTACTTTGTTTCTCATCTGTTCTTGAATTTCTTCAGATTGTTGGTACACCCTGGACAGGGGATGCCAATCCATCACAGGGCACACACACACATACACGCTCATTCACACATTATGGGTAATTTGGAAACGCCAATTAGCCTTATCTGCATGTCTTTGGACTGTAGGAGGAAACCAGAGTACCCAGAGGGAACCCACCAAGCACGGGCGGAACATGCGAACTCCATGCACACAAACCCGAGCCGGGACAGAACCTGTAGGTGCAAGGCGACAGTGCTCCACCGTGCCACCTTAACTACAGTAGCTGTTTATTTTCTATTTAGTCCCTTTTAGATACATTAGTACGTCTCACTGTCTGGTTATTTTTAAACATTTTCATCTTTGTCTTTCATCCATGATCAGTTTAATAATCAGCCCTGAGAGAAAAGTAAAATAATTTTTTTTTTTACTTTTATATCTAGTCTTTGCCTTGATGAGCGGTCTTTAGATAAATGATTTCGTGTTCTAGGCCATAGCTTTTGATTTAAATTATTTGAATAATTATCTAGGCACGGTGGTATAATGGTTAACACAGTGGCCTTGCACCTCCATGATCGACGGTTCTATTCCTGCTTCAGGTCTGTGTGTATGTTCTGCCTGTGCTTGTTGGGTTTTTTCAGATTAGGCTTATTGGTGTTTCCAATTGACCATATTGTGTGTCCTTGTGTGCCTGTCCAGAGTGTACCCCGCCTTGTGCCCCAAGTCCCCTGGGATAGCTCCAGGCTTCCCGTGACCCTGTACACAGGATAAGCGGTATAGAGGATAAGTGAGAAAATAATTATCTAGCTCTTTAATGAGCCCTCGTGCCATATGGATGGTTGTGGAAGAGACCACTCGCACCAGGAAAGAACTAGGATAAAGGTGACCAGTGAGAAGAACTTCACATTGATTTGTAGTGGAATTTTAGCACAGGGGTCTGTGATTTTTTATCTTTTTTAAATATATGTAGTGTTTTTACAGTAGTGGCATAAGCTACCCTTTTCGTATAGTTATCAACTGGAACTTTAAATATGGGTTTAATCCAAACCTTTATATATCTCAAAGCATGGAAACTTCATAAATAAAAAGCTTAAATATCTAAAATTAGATTTTTTCACAGAAGTATTATTTTTAAAAATGTTAAGGGGTGTGTGGAATTTATTTTAAACAAAACCCTTGCCTTACTTGATATAAAAAGCTTCAAATTGTCTGCCATCTTCAGGAATGCCACAGAAGGTTTGATTCAAACGGCACATTTATTCATTGTCCCCGAATGAAAATTATCTGAAATCTTTTTTTGGTGTGTGTTTATGCAGTGACTCAAATGTTCTAATGCATTTGTTACACATATAATGCATCATAACATTACACCATTAACAGTGTGGCGCAAAAGTCTGGCTCCATAAACAAAACATGGCCAAAAAGACACTGTTTTAGAAAGGTCAAATTATTGGGCTGCATCAAGCAAAGATAACAACTAAGGATATTTGAAATTACTGGAACTGGGATAAGAACCCTTCAACACCTCATGAAAAACCTGGAAATGCTCTAAATGTCGCTCTCTAACTTTGATTTCACCCTTGAGTGCAACATGTTCTAATTCTGATAGACTACTGATTATTGATGAACCTGGTATTGGGTCTGGTTCTATTCAATCTTGGGTCTGAAATTGAGCTGCACAATTAATGGTGATGAACAAATATTGGCAAACATCCTCTTTAATGAGATAATGTGTGCCATTATTTGGTGTTAACCTACATAAATATTTTAATAGTTTTATAGTTACAGTTCAAATCGCAATTTTATAGTTACAGTTCAAATCAAAATTGTGCAGATATGAAAAAACTAAATGATACAGGTTAAACTGTCTATGAGTCCAGACTTCTGGTCCAGCCTGTATGTTCATGAGGATAAATTAAGGTTTCAAAAAGAGGAAGGTTCCAAGGAACATTACATCAAAATAATGACTTGTAAGAAAGGATCATATGACATAAATACGGTTATCCATTATGACATAGAGTGTGTGAAAATAATACACATTTCCATAATACTAAGAAAATGACAGGAAACTGATATACTCATAGTCAGAGTTACCTAAAGTTACAGTGGCACTCATGACTTTAGAATACAGTACAAAATTATTTGTGTTTATTCAAAGGAATGCCGAGAAGCACAAGTCAGCTGCAGCAACCACACATTTGTAACTAGTTCTGCATTCGTCTGCAGTGCTGCACTTTTTTCTGCAGATTTTCGGCAGATTCATTGATTCCCCTGATTAGTCTTATAAGCCATATCAAGTTGAATCCTATTTTGATTGAAGCAAAATATGTGGAGTCGGGAACAGTGCTTCTAATTTGTTTCACACCATGTTTACACACCATATATTGGCTGCATGAAGTTGCGTTTAAAGAAATACACATAATGGAAAAACTACATTTATAATACATCATAAAAAAAGAACAGTTTAAATATTTAAATAAAAAGTACTATTCACTGAACCACAGTGATTTTTTTTACAGTCTTTGATGAATATTTAAGGCCTGAAGAGACATCACACTTGCAGGACAATTAGTAAAACTTGGATAAAGTGACCACAGGGAAAAAAAATAATGTCAAATATGTTCTTTCCTCCAGCTATTTGTCAGTGCACTGATGCCAGCTGCCACCGATTATGCCACCAAACACTTTCAGAAGAATCCGTAAGCTGAAATGTAAAAGAATACGAGATGCAAGATCATTAAACTCATTATCTTACACACTGGGGACAAAGCAAATCCAAGCCCCTAGAAACATTCATTGATTGTCCTTGGAGAGTCTTTGAGAGAATGGAGGCGCTCACGATGATGATAATCCAGAACATACCAGGTAAAACAGAAAGAAACAAAGAAAGAGGAGAGGAAAAAAAGAAAAAAAAAACAGGACAAAGCCACTTCCTCCAACAATTTGACTCTCTGCGCAGATGCTTTTCTGGAATCTTCCGATGGCTGGAATGCTGTCTTTTCATCCACGATTTGGTGTTTAGTTGCGTTTACAGTGCAGGCCTGAAGCAGCTAAAAGTACTGCTCTGGTAAATATAAAGCAAAACACAAGTCAGCGAATATATTCTATACATCTAGTATTAAATAAACAACACAAGGGTCTATACTTACCATGAAGTGTAGCTCAACCAAATACTATTCAATATTCAGTCTGACTGAAGAGTCGTTCCCTACTTCCCCATCTGTAAATAAACAGATTAGTAATGAGAACTCAAACATAGTCTTTTCTATTTTTGCCAAACAAAAACTAGACAATGATAATATACAGCTGTTACAGCTAGAGCATCACAAATAATGTTTGCCTCAAGCACAGAACACAAGTCAGGAGATTGCTGAAATGACTGCAATTGGGGTAAGGACTGTCCAATGCTTTATTAAAACCTAGAAGGATAGCAATGAACCGTCAGCTTCGCAGAGGAAATGTGGTCGGTAAAAATCTTAAATAAGTGTGATCAAAAATCCCAGTGATTGAACAAATTGCATCTTGAAAAATAACAGCTATGTTTAATATTAAAAGTGAGAGTGTTTCCACACAAACACGCGCGCACACAAAATATGACAAGAACTCAAAACAGCTGTGTGGCCATAAAACAGACTTTTGTTACTGAGGCTAATTTAAAAAAAAAGCTTGACTTTGCTGTGGAGCATAAATATTGGACTTGGGAAAATGAAAAAAAAAAGGTCATGTGATTGGATGAGTTCAGACTGACCCTATGCCAGAGGGAAGGGCACATCAGAGTAAGACAGGAAGAGCATGAAGCGTCATCATGCATAGTGCCCAGTGTCCCAGCCTCTGGAGCCAGTGTCATGATCTGGGGTTGTTTCAGGTGGTCAGGTCTACGCTCAGCAATGTTATGTGCTAATAAAATGAAGTCAGCTGATGACATTGTCGTATTCCAGAACGCCTAGATTCATTGGGCTTAAATTGTCAAAGAGTGGTTCTGGGAGCATGAGAAACTATATGCACACATGACTTTGCCAACATTAAAAGTCTTCGCGATGTGCTGGAGAACACTTTATGGAGTGGGTCGAATCTACTGTCACCAATACAAGATTTTAGGCGGAACGCATTAATGCAACTCTGGACAAAAACAAATTTTATGGGACTGCATAAGATTGATGAAACAATGCCATGGTGAATGTGCACCATAATCAAGGGTAAAGGCAGTCCAACAAAATATCAGCATGCATGTTCAGTTGTTGTTGTCGTTAGACTAATGAACATTAAAGTCCTAGCTTAACTTTGATATTCACCTTTCAGAACTACAACAACTCAGTCATATACAATAAAGAAATGATTTGGATATCCAAAGACACAATCAAAACCGTGCAAAAAGTATGAACATTCAAGATGATGTCAGAGAAAACGTCTACAAAAACAAAATGCAAGTAATTGTGATTTCATCACCTATTATTTCACAAAGACAGAGGAGCAAAATCAATCTCACACAACAAATTTATCTCTTTTAGCACATATTTATTTTATTAAAGAAAACAGCTATCTTAGTCAAGCGCAAACTATTGGGTTATTAATCCTTTTTAATCCCTTTTAGAAGAGACAAAAAGTTTGGTATTCTAATTAAACAATCACACTGCCTCTTAAACTAGCTGGAATGAAGCAGAGGTTGTTCTTTTACCTCCAATATCATCTTACCTGTGCTCTCCTCATCTGATCCATCTTCGCACCACCTCCTCTCATTGGCCAGTAAGGGGTTTCGACATTCGCTCAGTGTCCGCAGAGGGAAATAGTGGCCATCACCTAGGCTAAAGCCCACAAAGAACACTGATTACTTTTACACACAGTAATCTAAAGCTAGGGTACAATAAATACATCATCAATTTAAATACCATTGCATGCGTAAAATACAAAATGAAGTACTGCAGTTTACTAACCTGGTGAAGACTGGGAAAAACCAGAGCTTCTTGTCTTCCCCAAAGACCTGCAGAAGGTTTTTGCGGAAACCGACATTAAAGCCGTTCTTGTCAGGACCGTTTTGAAATACAGGAGCCGAGAAAGCCTCTGAAAAACATTATGTACTGGTTGAACATTCAATTCCAGATTTAGTAACACCTTTTATGTTATAATAGCCTCCAATGTCCTGGAAAGTCTCAACTAGAGTCAAAGGCATGAGTAAGGTGAGGCACTGATGTCAAGCAAGGAGTGCACAAAGTTCCAAACCGTGTGTTCATGGACCTTGCTTTGTGCCAGAATGTAATAAAGTATACAAGCAGTCAGCAAGTAAGTTATACAGTGATACAGTCAGTCAGTCAGTCATTCAGTCACTCATTCATTCAGTCTCTCAGTCAGTCAGTCTCTCAGTCAGTTAGACATTCAATCAGTCTCTCAGTCAGTCAGTCATTCATTCAGTCTCTCAGTCAGTCAGTCATTCATTCAGTCTCTCAGTCAGTCAGTCAGACATTCATTCAGTCACTCATTCATTCAGTCTCTCAGTCAGTTAGTCATTCATTCAGTCTCTCAGTCAGTTAGTCATTCATTCAGTCATTCAGTCTCTGAATTGGGCTTAAAGTCAGTCAGTCAGTCTCTCAGTCAGTTAGACATTCATTCAGTCATTCAGTCTCTCACTCAGTCAGTCAGTCTCTTAGTCAGACATTCAGTCAGTCGGTCTATCGGTCTGTCAGTCAGTCATATATTCAGTCACTTAGTCACTTATACACACCACCATACAGTTAGTCAGTCAGTCATATAGTTACTCAGTAAATTACAGTCAGTCATACATTTGAATACATTAAAATAACATTAAAATAATCCTTTA
>JAOVVA010000052.1:1998120-2021170 GCA_028565275.1 Leiocassis micropogon | reverse complement strand
ACACACACAATGGATGTATGCAAACTGAATTTGCAAAGTCTATAATACCTCCAGGCTCCTCCTATTAAAATTATATATTTTTTTAAAAATAAAAACAGTAAAAAAAAAAAAAAGGTTCACTTTTTTTTTGTATTTAGTCTTTACAAACAAAAAATGTGAAATACACTATTAAATAAATAAAACTCTCAGGAGTGTGTGTGTGTGCGCGCCTCCACCTACGGAATAAGATCACTGTCAAAAATATTCGTGCGTAAAAAAAAAAAGATTTGTGTGTAATTCTGTCCTTTGTCTGAGTTGGATTCCAAAATCTATTGTTTAAATTCTAAATTCTCACTGGTCACTTCATGGCTTAACAAACAAAAAACATTTCTCTGAAACTGGTCAGGCACAGGTACTGGACTGAAAATGAAAGACAAAAAAAGGAAAAATCCTTCATGAAGCCTGGAGAACTATTCCTGAAGACTACATATATACAATAATAATTAAGATCTAGGAAAGTATTTCAAACTTATTAATATTATTATTTCATGCTCGACTAAGAGCAAAATTGTACATTCCATAACTAGCACCAAGCGGCTCTCACAAATGCTGAAATGCTTATCTAAAATGCGAATGTCCTGTTATACTCATTCGTTATAATTTACAGCACATTGAACAACGCTGCGTCAATGAAGATCAAATCGAAACTCTGCACTGAAAGCTTTTCGAGCGTTTCTGCTATAGGTGGTTGAGTGAGAGGCAATTTACAAGATTTAGCTGCTAGCTTTGCAGATAACATTTCAGACTCAAATTATTCACGCTGTGTTGCTCTTAACTGGTGAAAAATGTTTATTGTATTTAAGGTTTTTGCCAGATGTTCCCCCAAGTGGTTTTGCTTTAGAAAACAACTTTGCATCTTGCAAATTTAATGTATTTTAAAAGACTTGGTAATATTCCCATATTCCTGGCAAAACCATGTTGATGTGGCTGTCGACTCATGTATTTTGCATCATCACAATACAGTAGTATCGGTTTATATGATCAGCCAGTTGAGAGACAACCGATCTATAAAAATGGCTGATTTCAGTTGGCAGCTGATCGATCAAAGCACCTTTCATATGAAAAAGAACGTAGAACCATACTTCAATTCTATGGTTTTAGAAATCAGCACCTATATAGCAATTGTATGTTCCTCACCAACTTTTCTTACCAAAACAAACAAAAAAAAAACCCACACAGGTTTTCGTTCTGGTTTTAGACTACAACAGAAATGTAGTCATTTTGTCTCAAACAGTAAGGCAAAAAAAGGAACTCTCTTCCTACTTCCACAATTATTACAAAAGTAATTAGCAGTCAGGTCTTATTTGCACAAGATTACAAGAAGTCACACTTGTACTTACTTAAATGAACAAGGTTAGTGAATTGTCAAGACATGTGACTACTCCTGGAAAAGCAGAACTTTGGTGGTTTGGTCATCACCCATGACCTTAGAGAAGCAACTGTTGCTCTAACATGGGAGGGGTTATAAGGCCATCTCTCAACAATTTAAAATTCACCATCCTATAGTACGAAGGACTCTTTACAAATGGAAAGCCTTCAAGCCTACCTTCCCAAGAGTGGACATCTCAGCGAATTTAGCGCAAGCTCAGACTGTTGAATGCTCAGAGATATAAAGAAAGATGTAGATGTAGCTCTATAAAGAAGAGCTACATCATGTAACTATATGTAAACACAGTAAATGTTTATGTTCATGATGCAACCAGTATAGCCTTCATGAAAAGGTCATTAAGATATCAAGCATTATTAGATTTGTAAAATTGCATCTAAACAAACCACAAAAGTTCTGGAACAATCTTTTAGGAGTGATAATACCAAGGTGGAGATATTTGGTCACTATGTACAGCTCAAAAACTAAACACAGCATATCACCACAAACACTCCTTATCAGCTGTCCAGGGCGGTGGTGGAAGGGTGAAGAATTGGGCTCTGAGATGCTGTGTTGGGAACCTAAGCGAGCTGTGCATATATAAACGCCCTCAATCATCAAAGAAATGTAGCAATGTTCTAAAGCACAGCAAGTTAAAAATTCTCCGAAACAATGTGAGAACCTGATAAACTCCTATCAACACATTTTCCTCAAGTTATTTGTACTAAACTTCGTTCTACAGTACATGAGTGTACTTATTTTCCCATCTTTATTTTTCCAACTGGGGTTATTTACTTGTATAAAACCCCAAATGTATTTCTCTATTCTTTAACTCACCATGGACAGTGATGATCCATTTTCAGGACACATCTACAACAAGAAAAAGAAAATGCTGTGAATGTAAACAGAACAGAATCAAGATATCAGCTCTGGTAAATCTGAGTGTGTGTCTGACAAACACCTTCTAATTATTACACAAGTCTCGATTACGGTGATCATCTTTCCAGTCATTTAGATCAAATGTTGCAAGACGGAAAGGGAAACTTACGTTTCACAGACTGAACAGTGGTGACAGCGGTCTGGCTTTAGTAGTTGACAGTAATCGCAGAACCTGATAGCTAAACACACAAATGAAAGGAAATCAGCCAGCGTCTAAAAAAAATGGTGACCGTATTTAATGCCTTTTTAAACACCAAACAAGCCAGCAGAGAATATAGTGTAGACTGCTATAACTAATAGAAACACATCGATGTTATGCACAAGTTAGTCAAAAGAGAAAAAAAAAGACATCTATGAAAGACCCTTTATCTTATCCAATACTTTTGATGAAAAGTATAAATGTATGATTAAAACTGACATGCATATTTTTCTACATAGATTTTTAACTCTTCAAAGCTTTGACAAAAGTTTATACTGTATAAGGATGTCTACCTCCTGACTGAGCTCGTGTGAAGATGGGGAGCTTGTTAGCTATGTCAATCAAAATCTGCTTCTGAACATCCGGCCTCTCCTCCATCTCATACCGCTCTTTATCCCTGTAGGAGAGGTGAAACTGGTGCCAGAAAAAAATAAATAGATAAAAGTACACGAACACTAAACACTGGAGGCACACTGTATCAGGTGAATCAAATAAAAAAACAAGCGCGTCTATGATGCTAACCTTTTTGTCCGGTGAGGCGGCCGGAGTGAAGATGGCCTTCCAGTAGGTCCAACAGAACATCACAAAGCATACGTGGAAGACCAAAAGGTAAGCAGCTGCAGAGGAACACAGTTCACATTCTGTTATTACGACAATAGTAGACAACAATAAATCTAGTGTCAAGTTGTTCTGTGAATCGCCTGGTCCCGCTCAACAGGAGCAGCCGAAAGACCAACAAAAACTGTAAGAATGTCTTGACTCAGGTATAACTCACACACGAAATGAGACATGGACTGAAAGAATCAAGCGGAAGAGTTTGACTACTTGGACTCACCCTTTTCCAATGAATTCTGGAGAGTAACTGCAACACAAATAATCACCCAAAATTAATTACCATGAGCTTTGCTAATAATAAACTAAACAGTATTTGATGGAGAAATACACCGAATGGACAAAAGTATTTGGCCAAACCTGTTAATTACTGAATTCAGGTGTTTCAATCAGGCCCCTTATCCCAAGTAAAGGTCGATCTTAATGCTTCAATATATCTTAGACAATGCTATCCTTCCAACTTTGTGGAAACAGTTTTGGGAAGGCCTTTTTCTATTCCAACATGAATGCACAAAGAAAGGACTATAAAGCCATGTTTTGATAAATTCTGTGTGGAAGAACTTGACCGGCCCACACAGACCAATGATCGAAACCCCACTGACCACTTTTGGGATGAACTGGAACGGAGATTCTTGTTCTCACCAGGACTTCTCATACAACATCTGTGACATAAATGCTCTACAGAATCAATGGGCAGTAATTCCCAAAGAAACACTCCAAAATCTTGTGGACAGCCTTCCAAGAAGAGTGGAAGCTGTTATAGCTCTAAAAGGAGGACCAACTCCATATTGAAGTGTATGAATTGGGATACAGTGTCATTGCATGTTTGGCTTAAATACTCATGTCCATATACTGTAGAAGAATGAGATACTGTTTGTTTATATCCCAATTCCACTGTTACTCAGTATGACATGTCATAAACATACAGTAAATATAATCTAAACAGAATTTGCATTGTTTTTTAACTTAACTGATTTAAGTTATGTAAATCACTAGATCGAGGTCAGACATCACTTCCTTACTGTAAATGTCAACAAAGCTACAGTCACTAGCTACTAGCCGAGGTTAGCTCGCTAAACTAGAAGCAGGACAAAAACAACGATACTTACAGAAACAAAGCTCAAAAACGTAAGCGTAATAAGACCACAGGACCACGGCTGAGATAATGACAACCGGTATCCAAGAAAATATTCTCTGACAGCATCTCAGTCCTCTCGACAGAGCCATAGTCAAATCAATACAGAGAATATCATGTTCTCCGGGATCGACTGCTCAGCCTGACCGGAAGCAGTTCTGCGCTCTGCTGATCGAGACTGTGACGAGTGAATAGAGCTAAGCTTTAAATTTACTAGGCAGGTAGTTCATTATTATCCAAAAATAATACATCTTAAAAAAAAAAAAAAAAACGTTTGACTGTAAACATTCAGCTAAACATATCTGGTCATATAAATTACTGTACGATATACAGTCAGATATACAATAGATTTACTATAAAGATACTTTAATAAAGATACTTTATTGATCCTGAAGTAAACTCCAGATATCCAGCAGCAATAGAGACAGAGTAACACAAAGACAGGTTGTAGATGTGAATACACACTTTATATCTCACATGTAGTCAGAGCTGACCAAAAGTTACTAATGCAATGCAAAGAACAGCAAGCTACAAGACACATATAAATGATATAAATAAAGCATATTAATCACAAGTGTTTAAAAGGTGAACTAATGAGAGAAATGAAGTTATTTGATCAACCTTGATGTGCAAATTTTATGTGTGGCAAATTGACAACAGCACAAATAGTATTAATTGTGCAAAGAAACTTAGTAATTGTGCATGAGAGAGTTTTTATTTATATGTAATCCTATAAGTCATGACTATTATATCCAAGTTATATCCAAATGTATATCTTTAGAATAAGATAACTGTAATTACAAGGTTACAAAAAACCTCATATTATTCTTGATTATGTGTAATTTTTTAAATAAATATTTTATGTTATAAATAACATTAAAATAATATTTTAATATATGATCTTGAAACGACCAATATTTTGAATATTGATAAAATATGCATTAAGAACCCATCAATTTAAATGTTTTGGCCCATCAATTATGCTTTACACATTTCCAACAATAGGTGTCGCTATACATCTACTGATACAAAATAAAACCCTTTACCCGTTAAATGAGCAGTGGCATTAATTATATCATTCAATGTCATTTAATATATCAAAACCATAGCATTTTTAACCAAAGCACTATATATAGAGCAGATGGCAGCAGAGAGAGAGAGAGAGCACTGTGGTCTCACACCTCCAGGGCTGAGGGTTCGATTTTTGCCTCGAGTCTGTATGCGTGGAGTTTTCATGTTCTCTCCGTGCTTGGTGTACTCCGGTTTCCCCCATAGTCCAAAAACATGAAGATTAGGTTAATTGCTGTTTCCAAACTGTCCACAGTATGTTTGTGTGCCCTGCAATGAACTGGCACCCTGTCCACGATGTACCCTGCCCTAAGTCTCTTGAGTCTCCTTGGATAGTCTCCTGTACAGGATAAGTGATATAGAAAATGAATAAATGAATTCCTGTTTTCTATGAAAAGCAGAAACAAGTGATAGAGTAAGATTACCAAACTAAGCTTTCTATCATAGAATGAAAATTACAAGGGAGTTAGATGAATAGGTGGAAGCAGGAATGTTACAGTGAATTACAATCTCAAGATTGTTTCTTGGTGTGGGCCACAGCATTTTTATTCAACTTTCTCTAGAAAATTGTGAGCCAGTGTGTACTGTATAATAAGGTATGGATAGAACCATTTGATAAAACATAGAAATCTGATGTTACTTGTAAGTAAGCAAAAAAAAAGTCCAGAGCATATTGCATTAATTCATTAAAGTTTCTTAAAATGTTACACAGAACTGTACAGCTGACATCAATATTTTACATAAATTTATGCTAAAGAAATCTAATTGCAGTTTTTTCACAACTTCACATATTATATGTTACAGTATATTTCTTGTTGCAGGTCAGTTAGGGCTTTGTTCACATTAGAGTTCATTTGAAAGTTGAGAAGGCAGATTTATTTCAGCTTTAATTCACAATAGTTTACATACACCAATTTGAATTAGAAGTTAAGTAGCAGTGTCAAAGGGCTTACTGATAGAACAAGTAAATTTCTTGCCCATCGTACCATGGAAAATCACAGCAATTTAGTCAAGATCTCAGGAAAGGTTGTGTAATTATGGACATTCACTATTCTAGTTCCTCCATATGAGCAATTCCCAAAAAACTAGAGATATCGCAAGCATCTGAACCACCATCTAACCACCAACAGTCTTGGACCACATAGACACTGCATCATTCAGGAAAAATGCTCAAATTAACTCCAATAAATGAATGAGATTTGGTCTGTAACTTTCAATGAATTCAAAGACAGTGAAAAAGAAATTGATGATGGAGTTGCAGGCATCAGTCGAGAGATATGTACCTTATATACCTCAACCTTAAGAGAGTCCTACATCACTGTGGACTGAAAGGCTGTCATGCAGTGAAGAAGCCATTGTTCTAGGACTGGCATAAAAAGCCAGACCACCAACCTTTTGGGAGAATATCCTAAGAACACCATCCCAACTGTAAAGCATGGGGGTGGAAACATCATGTTATGGGGTGTTTTTCTGGAAAAGGGACTGAGGCACATAAAGAAATAGATGGCATTAAGAGGAAAAAGGATTATCTAGAAAAACTGGTCACTTGGTCACAACTGGAACTTAAAGCTGGACAGTGATCCTCAGCATACCTCTAAAATTGTACAGTAACTAAATGACTTAAAGGTAATAAAGCAAAAAATATTGGAGTTGCCATCACCCAGAATCCAAAAGAAAGTCATGCGACATGGGTTACAGCAGTCCTGTCTAATTATCATTCTAATCAGAAGGTCCCCAATTAAAATCTTGTTTAGGGCATGCAGTAGTGTAGACCTACATAGCCTTTGAAACCTAACCCATCCCTGCAGATTTGAACAAAACTCATGGCAAGTCATTTGTATTATTCATATTTACTAGTATGCGCTCTTTTTCAATCTGCAGTATATTCTGCATTTCTAAGTGTCTAATGGTAAAGTGTGCAGAGGCTTTATTAGAAGTAGCAAAGCAATTTTCCTTTTCACCATTCATCTACTGTCTATACCACTTATCCTGTGTAGGTCTGATGGGGGGCTGGAGACTATCCCAGGGAACTTGGGGCACAAGGCAGGGTACAATCTGGATGAGGTGCCAACCTATTGCAAGGCACAAGCACATACAACCATGAACTCAATCACATACAACAGGCAATTAAATGTATTTAGGATACAATACATAATATAAAACCCCAGAGAAACCCACAGAGGCACCATGAGTGGCAAAAACAGCTTCAGGGCACATTGGAATAGATCCTAAAAATATCTAGAACTGTACTGGAAATATAAACATAGTTATTTAAAAATAACTATGTCCATCAATCTGTATATTGGTCTTTCAATAAGAGCATTTTAGAACATATTGGTCATCATGGTCATCATTTATTCCCTGTCTTAAGAGCATTGGTTTCCTAAACTTTATAGGTTTACTGTGGATGTGGCAGTAATTTTTCATATATTACATAAAACTGTGATACATGTAATGCAGACAAAGAAGCTATGATTAGGGCTCATGCATAACCATACAGTAATATCTAAAAACAGCACTGATGTTGGTCTGGGTTCCTTACAACGCATTGAACATTTAGCAAAGTAGTTAGCCTGACATGTTTAAGGTCTTTCACCAGTGAACAATACAGAAGCTAGAATTGAAGATGTTTTGTCACAATCGAAAAAAGCTCCATTATGATGGAGAGTCTAATTTTGATACGCAAGTGATGCAGGGATTCTGCTAGCTGCCGAGGTAAGGGAAGACCAGAATCTTCTACTTGCATCCCCAAGGTAATAAAAAAGTCTGATGTCCATGTTACATTTCTGCTGACCACCCAGCTAGCCATCTTCACCACAGATTGGGATTTCCACACCTCTAGAAACCAGGAATTTGATTGTCAGCCAGTGGTATCTGGAACCCCCAGGATAGAGCATCTGTGAAAGATCTGCAGTATTATTGCTGCCCGACACAAAAAGAGGATGAATCACAACAGAGGAGGGCCTGTACAAATCATTGCTATGGTACATTGTCCGAATAGGAAAAAACAAGGTTAGGCAATAATCCTGGAAGTAAATGAATAGGCTGTTCATACCTGAAAAACCCTCCAATGTCGCTGAATTTAAACAATTCCTCAAAGAAGAGTGGGCCAAAATCCCTCCACAGGGATGTGAAAGACTCAGTGATACTGTAGGTATCGTAAACGCTTGATAGCAGTTGTTGCCACCAAGGGTGGCACAATCAAGTTTGGGGGCAATTGCTTTTTTACACAAGGCCAGGTAGGTTTGGACAGCTTTTTTCATTTAAAAACTGCTCGTGCAGTTACTAATGTAGTCTTAAACTTGTGTAATATTAAAATTTGTATAATGATCTGAATCACTTAAGTGTGACAAAAAAAGGAAGGGGCAAATACTTCTTCACAGCACTGAAGGACATTAGTTCACAAGGTACTGTACTTTATTTTTTTTCCCTCAGTTTGAAGAATTCATTTCCCACTTGTGAGAGTCCATGCTAGACACTGCAGCAGGTTTAGGATGTTGTCTACCAGGAATAGGAATTGTGACTAATGTGTATTAGTGAATATAGACATAATGACAGTTTGTCTTTAAAATAGTTACAGTCAAACTGTAATGACAGTCAGACCTAGCTAGTTCCCATCTCCCTAGCTATCCATAAGTTACTTTCCTTAACAAAATCATCTGACTATTTGGTATTTTGTATTTGTCTGTTGAAGGAAAGAAAGATGGGCTGTCCATCAACCTGTCAACCCTTTCTCTACTACGAAAGCACTTGTTTCTATCATAATAGTAACTGAGACTCGATCAAAATATTTATCCAGTTAAGCATAAACAGCTTATGAAGACATGTCTAGGCAAATCTTTTAGTGAGAGTGATCACACCATGTACGGGTGGAAAACAAATCCCACATCCAGCAGGGGCCCCCTGAATGGAAATTGAAGAGTCATGAATTCTGTGGAGAAAAAGGTAAAAGGGACAGGATTAGCACTAAACCTTTAACATCAGATGCAAATTTTCTTCCAATCCTAAATCTTCCCCCAATGTCGCATTAGCACTATAACATTGTTAATGCACATCTTATGGAACACTTGGTAGAAGTTGAAGTTCAATCTCAATCTATTCCTGTGATTCTAAAGAGACATATTGCCCATGATACACAACATATGAGGCTGATTGATGTATATGAATGAATCAGTAAGTGTCAGTGTGTATGAGTGAGGGAAGAACAGCATGCATGAATGTTTGTCTATTTTTAATTACATTCCCATATTCCAAGCTGTCTGCTCGAGTGGCTCTCTTGTCGTGGTGCCTTGGCAAGAGTTTATGTCCATGACTAGTGTTTTTTAAATCACACTGGATAGAGTGTAATAGCACTCCCATTTCATTCCCTGTATGCTCGAATGTCTGGATGGAGAATTCATCATCTATGCCACTTTTTGAACTGAAGATGGAATAGATTTTGGAAACTCTGTATTCACCAAGGCCCTTAAGTCACTGAGCTGTGCAGGTGGTTAAAAAATATCTTGTTTATATTTATAGTTATCCCTCTTTGTAAGAGGGAAAAAAAAACACCAATTACTGACTGGCTAATTAAAATAAAACAGGCCGAAGTAACTTTTACTGTATTTGAAATACAGTGCACAATTATCATAAAGACTTAAAGAGTAATGGATGAACTCATGTGGGATGAGTCCCAGCATTGTGTTCTGTTCTGGTGAGATTGGGATTTTTAATCATATCTTAATATCATATAGTATCATATAAAAGTAGCGTTATACAATTGGTTAAATAATTAACATTTGGCTTGTGTTGTGTAGTGATCAGCACAAAAAAGGAAAACATCTCCACAGGGCTTGGTGTAAAACATATAGACTATGAGATATACTGAAGATTGTATAGTTTGAGCTGAGGGTCCAAAGAGAAGGGGTGCCTTTCTTTCTACCCCATTTCTGCTTATATTCATCCTTAACAGCAGAATAAACAATGGCCGGGTGGGGAGAAATTAAAGACACCTCATCCAACATGTGTGAAAATAAATCCACTACATGGGTGGAGTGAGTGAAATCTTTGACGCCCATGCCACAACATAAGGCAATGCCCCTGATAATAAAGGCAGTAAATTACTGCTGTAGAAGTCGGAGGTTACGTTTACATGCTGGTATTTGTAGGATTACTGGAAATTCTGATTAACACAGCAAAAGCTCTTTTTGTCTACAGTTAAAAATATGTAAATATGTAGAACTTGGAGCTGAAGAAGATCTTGGAGTAGATCTTTGGTGAAATTTAGTTGACCTGGTTTCATTAAACTGGGCTAAATTTGGGACCTTCAGGACCATATACTTTCAGGCTTTCCCAAACTAGAAGGGTTGTAAATATCATTAAACTAGATACCAGTGCTCTAATATAGCAATTAATGTCAAATCTGTCTAACACTATTTTCATACAAAATCACACCAAAGAATGCTACTTTCTTACAGTTTTCCGTGTCAGTTCACTTTATGCAGCCGTTGAGTGATCTAACTAAACCAGAAACGTTAATATACAAGATCCAGTCACCTTAAACATTTTTCTTCAGCATATGTTTATAGGACCGCTACAAACATTACAGAACATCATTCACACTTTATTGAAATCTTTTCACACATGGAAACTTTGATTACACCGCTTTGTCTAAAGTTAGTCTAGTCACTGGAATCCAAAACACCAACTGGAAAACCAAACCTAAAAATAAACCATCATGTGTCCTGGAAACAGCAAGAACAAAGATGAATCCACTCCTTTACAGCAATTTCAATGCTCACTGATCTCACTAATCAGGTTTCTACAAATACGGTCGGTAGCGCTAATACATCTCACTCTGTTGAATGACATCGATGGAAGTCAACAATGGCGGCTATAGCTCACCCAAGCTGGTGTGAACACTGTTTAGTCGTGTCTTGGAAATGAAAGGAAAGACAGCTGGAAACCCCATCGTGCTGGCGATTTACGGACTGTTTGCACTTCATTGTCTGCTGATCTCCAGGCTCACCAGTCTGCTTTACCTGTTTTTTCTTTACCACTTCTTTTCCACAATGTTGATGTTTCCAAGGTGACCTGAGCGCCATCATTCAGCAGGTGTTGCGGCATGGATGTGCATAAGGACCTGACGCATAACCTTTGTGAATAGAACCTTTGTGTTATCAGGAACTTTTTTTATAGAAGGCTTTAAAACCTTGTATATCCAAAGCACTATAGAATTACCGTTGCTTGTAGACAATCAATACACTGTTGTTGTTTTTTTACTTTTTGAACTCTTTGAAGATTTTCCATGTTTTGCCCTTCTATTTACTTTTTCCTTATACTTTGCCTAGTAGAGGGTAAAACTGCAGCAGAGCAGACGTCTGGTAAATTTTGACACCTGCAGCCATCTGAGGGGATTTCGAACACCATCTGTGACCCACCTGGCCCTTGAATCAGCAACCCTCCATGTCTCAGGCTAGAGTCCTAAACCACGAAAAACCACATCTGGGCCTCATCTGATCATCTGAATCACTGACACTTGTCCACACCCTTATTCCCAAGATACAGTACATTCCAACATATTGCTGTACAAAGAGAGTCTATAGACAAGGACACCCAGAATGCATGGGCTATGATAAATGTCTTTTCTTTTACCATAATCTGTCATTACATGAATACAGACAAAGTAGCAAAGTAGATTAATATTACATAGAGGTCAAGGCATCTACTCTCGTGATTCTTGGAGCCTGTTAGTTGACAAAGTTCCTGTAGGGAATTGTGAGGTAAAGTGTAATAAACTCATTAGCACTTGATAATACAACTAAGCTGATGCAATGATAAGGATTTGTGGATAAAGGATTGCACTGAATTCACAAGGGGCAGTTGCTTCCCAAGCCAGGCCTATGACTGGTGCATTTTTGTTCAAGTGCATCAGGTCTGATCTCTGCTTGATGATCAGGTTCTGAATAAAACCTTATGAAAAAGACAATGGTATAGAACAGATACAAGAGCATCATAATATACTGTATATATATAGAAAATGTGTGTGGTAAGGCTGAGGAATGAGCACCTGAAGACTTTCTGAATGTTCTACCAGGTGCTTAGTACACAGCACTCGATGCATAATTCAAAAGAAATCTGTTTCAAGCTGTTCTTGGGAATTGCTCTGCTGTGTGTGAACCAGCAGTCACACGGAGAGTGTCTCAATTATAAACCGCAATATTGTTCTCCAGTCTGTTGGAAGAACAGTTTTGAGGAAAGAGAGACTGAGTCAACCCAGGAGAAAGACTGAGCTCACGCTAATGTAGCGTTTAGAGAGTCTGGGCAAGAATGTGCAAATGTGTCAAATGCTAGTATGGCTTACACCAATTTATGTCTGCTCCCTTTTTGAACCCAGCACAAAAAAATGCCCTCCAAAGTTAAATGTTCCTAACTAAAAGCCCCAGGCCAAAACATAAGGGGCATATTTTAAACATATGTACATGCATTTTAAGGAGGAAGTAATTCTAGGTCGCAATTTCCAGCCAGCCAAAGTTTCCATTTTACTTGACAGCTGGCTATGGATCTTATCAGTGTTGACCACAATATAGTAAGATTCGTTTTTTTATGGCAAGCCTGTAACAACCTGCTTGTTTCATTCTTCACTAGTTTGCATTTGGATGTGGTTGGAAGCAACTGACAAGTTTCTATCGTGACACCGTGCAAATCAAGCATGGCACAGAACTATTTGCAAGAAGTGGGCATGCAAGGAGGATATTGAGCTCAAAAATCAGGCACCAATTCTGCAATCCAAGTCTTGTCAGCCAGCAAGCTGTGAGCGAAAAGCCAGCCAAAGGTGGCCACACTAAAGAGTTGTAAACCACAAGAAAAAATGATTGCCTCGGCATTTAAGCCACTTCCCTGGACTGTTAATGTATTTTCGTGTGCTGGGTTAACAAAATAAATGGGCCACGCTGTGGTGTTTAGCTTTCTGTGGAGTTTGACAGATGCAGTAGTAGCCACAGGAGTGCCGGATGGTAGTCAAAGCATTCGATGGCTGACCTCACACACCCCCTTCAAAAATGGTGTAATGGTCATAACACTTAATGTGTACACACAGGCAAACCAAGCTTTTCAATGTGTGCCATAAAATGAAAATTACCACTTCCCTCTTTTTTTAAACATTAACTCAGGAATATCAGGTAAAAACCTTACAAATAATTTATGTCCATAAGTCTATCTTATGAATATTTTGTGGTTGGTGGTTTTGGTCCGTTTGGTCACGGTTTTGGTCTGTTGGATTGTCTTACAGTGTAGGCAGCACAATGGTGCAGCAGCTACCTCACAGGATTTTGGGTACAATGCCCAGCTCAGGATACAGTTTGTACTGGCCAAAAACATCAAGTGGGTGTATTGATGACTCTAAATTGCCCTCAAGGTGTTGAGGGGTGTGTGAGTGTATGTGATCATGTATAACTTTCTGTAGTCGGTGTCTGTGATCTGATCCTGACTCTGGATTTGCTCTTTGCCAAGGATGAACGAATGAGAGAGAGAGTCCTTCTCCATTAACCTTATATTCTACTTTAACCCTAGGACTTCCCAGCTGGCCCACCCTACGACTACCTTGATCTTTTGATGATGAACATATCGTAAGTAATAATAACATACCTCAGCACAGCAGCATTTGTTTCACTTATTATTTTATTACCACCGGACGAACTGCTTTGCTCACAGGATCAGATTACGCCAGCAGTTTTTGATGCCTTATTACAAGGTCCCTGCATCTTCTCAAAGGTCATAGATCGTCTCGAAAGCCAGACCCCTTTCATTTTACTCTAATTATAGTTTAGAATAGTGTGTAGTGTTTACATACTGTGATTTCAACGTGATGTAGTATGGCATCCAGTTACTACACACTACCATTTCAGACAGACTAATCTTTCAGCATGAGGTTTAGGATAGTACACAGTATGACACAACATCTGTTCTCAGACTGTTTGTATCTCATTAGCTGATTAATGACAACAGTGCAAAGGCTAATTACAGAATCATATTGCAGTCTGAAAGTAACCTAGCTGGATGTAAGTCTTACTACTGGCCAATATAAATCCCTATTTCAGAACTGATTCCTGCTCCCTGCCACCCATTATGACCATATCATGCTTAACTCTCCAAGTCCAAATCACCAAGGACAGAATTGCTTTACCATATTTTGACCCCATTTGATTAACAGCTCATTCTTACCTACAAATCTCTGGGGGTGGCGACAGATCAGTGTGTTTCATGCTGTTGAAAAGTGTGTTATTCCATGTTGTAATGCACCTCACAGGTTAGGGTTATACAGTAGGTAGAGTTGGATCAGGTCCAGGTTGACCTCTGGCAATTTGTGGTTACTGGCTCTGTAGCAAGATCTAACCTACTAATGTCATCATCATTCCACCTCATGATCTCCCCCATGATAAAGCGAGTACTTCTCTGTAATTTGTAACTATTTATGACGTAAAGTTGGCTCCAGGGTGAAGACAAACTTACTAAATACTATGATTAGTTAAAATGATTCCCTTCAAAACTGTTCACCATGACCAAAAGTCAAACAGCGTGTTCGTCCATACAGTACATATTTATTATACACTGTATTTGAGATTCTCCAGCATAACACTTTGTATAACACTATGCACCAGTTGGGCCACATGATAGGGATTAATTGTAGAGCAAAGTCAACACTGTGACATGACATTTTAGGTACGATATGACATTAAACATTGTGTTTGACATACTGGTTAATTTATCTTGGACTCTTATGAAAATTTAGATATTTTAGATAGCAGTGTAACTTTCATTATGACAACAGATATGGGATTAGTTCTGGGATTAATTTAATCCTTTGATAAAGGGCAGACAAAATATTGTTTATACCTACAGGTGAAGGGGAAGATTGCATTTACCCAGTGATATCTCTACTTAAGCATAAGTGGATCCTTTTAACCTAAAGCTAAATTTGTGTATTGAGTTGTAGATTAGAAAGAATGAGTGTGCCAGTGGCATGTGTAAATTGTCTGCTTTAAATACAATAACACAAGCTTTAGCAGTGACAGGAACTTTGTTCTACTGTATTTTCCACACAGAAGTCATAGCCAAGAAAAATAGCACATAGGCAACCGGCTTCAAAGATGGCAAGGTATGGTGCGATCCTGTGCAAACACCCTCGGCCAACGCAGACAGCGCAGACTCTCGGCCCTGCACAGCTGCCCGTGCTGCATTTGCATAAGAACTTTCCAGTTGAGGTAGTTTCTTTAAAATTTCTCAGCCTCTCCCATTTTACAAGTCCCTTTAAAGTTTCCAGACAGAATTACTAAAGTAAGAAAAAAAATGGCTTGTGTCTCATAAGGGCCTGATAAAAGTTTCAATGATTAGGACCTCAGTTCCTTGCTGTTGTCTCACTGATTTTTGTCTCACTGACTTGTCTCACTTGGGCACAAGTTCACCAGGCTGCCATGTCACTTTGGGCAAGCCTCACTCGTTCTCTCATAAAATCGCATGCTGCTTGTTAAAGGACTTTTATGTTCAGGCTTTTCCCGCCTCACTCTAAAAAAAAAAAAAAGTTCCCCTATGCTCTGCCTATATAATGGCTAGCTTTACCCCTCACTGTAACAGTGTTGGCTTGCTGATAGAATAGTGTTGAAATGCTTCTGTGTGAAAGAGACTTGTTTTTGTAATGATGATCTGTAATGATGCAATATAATTAAGAGTCTTGGGGTCAATAACCGTGGCCCAAATAAAATTCAAAGGTGCTATAATTCATCGAAACCACTAGAATAACAATTTAGAGACACCCCCAATCCATGACAGCCCAAAAAGAGTGAGTCTACTGAAAAGTACTGAAAGCTTGCTTAAATAACACCAAAAGGAAGGATGACTACGCCTGTTTGGGATCTGATAAACCTCCATATCATCTGCTTTCCAAAGTCAATGTTGTGTCATGTTTGTAACAAAGTGGAGCAGGAAAGACACTCATTCAAGGAGCACACCCATGAGCACAGTTAAATCTCACTTTCTCTTATCCTTCCGAGTTAGGTTGACCCGAGTCCCTTTAGTATGGATGATTTTATACCAACTCTCTTAATGTTATTTCCAGACTGACTATGTGGTGAGAAGCAATGAAGAGGTGTTCTCCTGCTGAACTTGGTACATGGAAAGCCGAGGCTATCATGCACTTGTCCTTTTGGCTCCTACTATAAGGCAGAACTAATTATCATGAGAGTTCTGTGGGTGATTAATGATATTGATTCAATTTTCCAATCCATGTTTTTTCGGCCTGTTCTCAAACGTTTTCATCAGCATAGTCACGCCCAATTAGAATGATTGTTCACTGCTGGCATCAAAGGCTGACTCTGAAAATGGGAATGAATCTTGCATTTGAACTTGCATACTTGGAAGGACTGAAAAACAAGTTTGATGCCTTATTACCTCCTTTTGTATGTAATCAGAGGGGATGCAAGGAAAATGTTGGCTATTCCAACAATGTTTTAACATGAGCTTGTTTATAATGAGCACATGGATAAAAGCTTGTCCAACGAGGAAGCTGGATCTCCAAATGATCCAGTGAAAGAAGATGACAGTATGTAAAAAAGTGTGCATAGATACCAGGCCAGGAAAAAGGTCAGAGCATGATCCCTCTAAATCTGATAACACAATCCCAGATTCAAATGGAAATGTATCTGACAAAACATAGTGTGCATAGCTTGACAAAATAAAACAGCATCCTTCCTAAAATATCAGATATGCAAACCGTTGAGGTCAGTAGTTATGCATACCTGATGGAAATACATTTTAGTACTGCAAGAAATATGGTTAGAGCTAATAGATTTCCTGCTGTTCATATACAGTATCTAATGCCTGTTTGTATACATGAGTGCAAAATATGAAATTTAAGGGTTCTTGTTATTATATTAGGGCTGCAGCTGAAAATACAGAGTGGTCATGTTGATTTTAAATTTTAGTTAATAAAATGCTTATGAAATGTATTCTTAATGCTACAAAAGTTTAATTAAATGTATGATGGCAAAAATAGGAGCATTTGGAATCGCGGAATTTGTTTTTTACCATTAAAAACCACATGACCGTGAACAACTAGTATTGTGCATTGTAAGAATAACTAAATCAAGCCTTGCATAAAAACCGCAAAGTTTGATTCCAATTTATTTGAAATAAAATTTGTATTAGATCACTTAGCACAGTGATGTGGAGGTTAAAGAGGGTTTAAATCCCACCTTCGGGTCTGTGTGTATGGAGTTTGCATGTTCTCATGCAACACACACTCATTCACACACTACGGGCAATTTGGGAACGCCAATTAGCCTAACCTGCATATCTTTGGACTGTGAGAGGAAACCGGAGTACCCGGAGGAAACCCACAAAGCACGGAGAGAACATGCAAACTCCATGCACACAGAGATGGGAATCGAGCCTGATCGGAAATCGAACCCGGACCCTGGAGGTGCAAGGCGACAGTGCTAACCAATACACCACTATGCCGCCTTGGAAACTCAACTCTTTCTTCAAAATTTGGTGCAGCCAGGTTATGAACTCCCTGTCTCCCTGACACCCAGGTGGAAGCCATAGTGTGCATCAAATAGCATTTATTGAAAAATGCCTCATCTTGACCTATATTCAAGTATGTCTATGCAATCATGTTCTTTAATCCTTGGAGAAATCTGTATTTAAAACCCTCTCAGTGTATACACAGATCAGCCACACATCATGCAACATCAACACATTCAAATTGATTATTAATTGTATGACAGGCTCATGGTGACAGGTTCATTTATTATTATTATTAATTCCAAGGCTCATTTTTGCCTGTGGGAAGTAAATGATCTGATTCCACAGAAAAACTAATGTAGCACAACTCACTAAAAAGGTCATTGCTGGCTATGAGAGAAAGGCACGAACACCCAGTGCACCAAAACCTACCACACGTGGGGCACAGCAGGCAAAGAGCCCAAGGTCAGCCTCCAAACTCCTCAGATCCCAATCTGATCGAGCACCGGACAAATAAGTACGATTTGTGATGGCCACACACCACAACCCACAGCACCCAAAGGATCCACTGCCAATGTTCTGGTGCCAGATACCACCAGGTCTTGTAAATAAAATATAATAAATTTGAATGAATTGTGGAGTCATGTCCCGTGGGGCCAGTGCTGCCCATCTGCCTATGCTACACAATATTGGGCATAGTGTTTTGTGATGTTACAGTGTCTATTAATCTAACAAGCATAATGTTGTTTGACTTTGTACTTATAAATATGAGAAAGGGATGTATTCATCAGCATAAACAAATGAAAAAAATATATGTTTAAAAAAAAACAAAGTGATTAAAAATTATGTATTCAGACAAATTAGAACTATAAAAACAATTGTTGGCAATATTTTGAGATATCCACAACATCAGGTATGCAGATTTTTGCAATATTGTGGTTTATATTTTACAAGTTCCCGTTTGGCGTATCATCCTAAATTCCTCAAGGTGCTGAGGCTTCAACACCTTTACGGATCCTCCATACCGTTCCAGTACGGTTAAAGTCAAGGATCTGGCTAGACCATGCAAGGCATTTTTGAGTCATTTTGACTGTATGTTTGGGGTTCTTGCCTTGTTGAAATGAGATTAAATGATCCTCTAATATATCCTGGTACATCATTCCATTCATGTTTTCTTCAATGGTATGTAATGCCTGAGTACGATTTGCAGAGATACTACAGAACTATATCATGATGTTCCCATCTCTGTACTTCCCTGCGGGTATGGTGGCCCTGGAATCATACACACAACCCCTCTGATGCCAAGATTCTCTGATAGTTTAGGTAAGTCATGATTTATAGACTTGATCAAACCCTGATTTGGCCCAAACCCAAACTGCCTTTGTGTTTAAGAGTGCCGTGGCAGAACTGATCTTGCCCCCTCTGCTTACCATGTAGCCACTGCATTCACTTTCTTGATGTTTTGAAGCCTGCCTGCCTGCCTGGATGGGAATAATGTGCCAATTCAGACAGTGACATAAGGGAAATCTGTTGTGTCAAATTTTTTGCTCTCATCTCAGACAGAGGAATGTGATCACTTAAATTTTCCTGGACCTGTGCACCAAAGACTTGTCCTGGTGCCAATGGCATCTGATGCAGCATGCTTTTGCCATGCTTAAGACAATGTAATTTGACTTGTGACTTCATCTGTGTCACAGCCATTTGATTTATAGCACCCTGTTTGCAATGACTCACATAGCATGAAGTTATGTCTGTAATATCTCTGGGCCTATTGCATCTTTTGCTGTGGGCATTATTTCCCTAAGTACCAGTAGCAAGATTACCACACTACTAGTGAAACAACATACACTCTTCAGTGTATCTTATGCTTAAAAAGCAAGCATATCCGACCTTCTATATTCTGTCTGTATGTATTACAGTCTTATTTACAAAGCTTTATCAACTAATGAAGGGAGCGACCTGTATAGTCCAAGGTTTTGCCAAGCGAGGATCCCACGGTTCAAGGATCCAGTCTGCTACTTCGGTGTTCCTGGTTTAATTCTGCTGCTGTCTTATGCTCCAGTCTGAGTGAATGTTGTTCAGGAAGCAAATAATTACAGAACAAATAACCCACCATTCTAGGTGAAATACATTTAAAACTTCGCAATAGTGAAATAGTAATAAGTGGCTTAACATCATTAATAGTGCACTTTAATCCAATGTCTTTAACAATTGCAGCAGCAAAAAAAAACAAAGAACAAGTGAAGAACACTATACTCATCATCCTGAATATACTTCCTCAATTCTTCACCAAGAAGATAATGGGCAAGCGGACAAGTGTGACATAGTGTGGGTCTTTTATAGCTTTCGCATGTGAGGTCACAAGGAGACAAAGTGAAGATTTTGCTAATGACAGGGAAATGAGCAGATTTTTTTTTTTTTTTTTAGATCTGATTGAAAGCGCCCTTGTGGTGGATGGAAATAGAAAATGGCTCAATTTTCTACCTGATTTCACATTAATTCTGACATCATTCTGTATGGTAAAGTCAGTGCTCACTTTTACAGAACTTTGCTGAATAAGATTCATTAACCCTTTACATCAGCAATGCAAGAATTAACTAATCATTCATACTTATTATACTAATTTTAATGAGATTCTTGCATGTACAGTACAAGCTCTGGACACAATATTTTCCAAAATCTTTTCCAAAAAAAATCCCAGAAGTAGCCTATTATAGCATCCTAGTGGAAAAGATGATTGCATTAAACTGTTTCTTTATATAGTTATTAACCATAATGGGGAAATTTGTGAAAGGTTAGAGTGAAAGTTCTGGGTAGAAGGCTAAAACATTTACATCAAATTGCACTTGCTGTATGCCGGTTTCTGGAGATGACTTTTAATGACAAGCACCCGTTTTTGCCTCCCATGTATGTCCAAACAGGCTAAAATGGCTTTATCGATTCTGTAATGGCATTTGTGTTCATTTCATGTCCACAGGGTGCTCCACCCTAACTAGAACCAGATGAGTTGTAGCATGTCATACTTGGAGGAGAACCAATCACACATGACAGAACTGGGTGGGTATTTCTATATTTCTGATAAAAATGGGAGAGAAAAGCAAGAAAACATTGCTAATGGGACGTCCAACTTTTTTTTCCCCTTCTTCTTCTTCTTCTTCTTCTTCAGCACAAGGCCTGCAGTACAGCTGTTTCTTAGATTGCTAGTAATGGAGTGCTAAGCAGTATGATGGCCTGATTCCTGTGAGATCCATTTTATACTTTTGGGGGTTATCATTGAGTACGGGTGGAGTGCCACACACGCCCACACACACCCCTATGTACTGTATGTGGAGAAACCTAGAACATGGGTCCATAGAGCCTATTTTTATCGCAATGGAAACTGCTTGTTTTTAATCACAATATAAACACTAGAGCAAAAAGACAGACTGTTACTGTACTTCGTGTCAGTATCAAGGAGACGGACTTGTTTGGATCAATTATGCTTATACCTTCTTTTATATTGTAAACCAATGAAATTATATTCAATTAGAACATTTCATGCAGGACATAAAAGAAAGAAGTATGGAGGGAGAGACTCATCGCCTCTAGGGATGAAGGTTTGAATCCACTCCGGTTTCCTCAACAGTCCGTGTGTGCTTGTGCATAGCGAGTATGCCACACTACAAAGGTGCAAATCTGTATAGACAATGAATAGATGGATTATCAGTGATATTTATACATTTAGCTATGACTATCTAGCAATCGGAAGAACTTGACCTTAAATATACTTTAAACTGGTAAGAAGTAAAAACCCAGTATACTACAAAGCCAAATTAGGTTTTTGCTCCTTGATTGAGAAACCGTAAAAAGCTCAGGAGAGGCAAATGCTCTAGAAACTATGTGGCAGTGATTGTTTAGATACCACAACATGTAAAGTGTTGTGTCAGAGCAGCCAAGCACTATAGGAGCTGACCTCCATTCTAAAGCCCTTAAGTCTTTTAACTACGATTTCTCCCTCTGTTACAATGCCCTACATATCCTTGCGTAATCTTGGCCTCTTTCTATATGAAATTCAGAGAAATGAAAAAGCAAGGCCTTTGCTTGAATTTTACAGGAAGCCCCAGCTGCTCCATTATGATGCAGATTGCTATAAATCCATATTTTGAACACGGGTTAAATGAGAGAGAGAGAGAGCGCAAACATGTCTTTCCTTAAGTCTGCTTGCTTTAACTTTATGTTCCCCACAGAGGCTGCAGACCACAGAAAGTGCTTGACTACTCTCACACTCTGACAGTCAAGACTCCAGCTTATGAATCCAAGCTGCTAACACACCTGTTTTCCATGCTTGCCAGAAATTTTAAGAAAATATTTTTTGCCCTGAAATCCCTTTAACATATGGGACAGCATTATTTCCACTGATGGTTTTATGGAGAAAAAAGTGATATGGCGTTGTTATAGTTGTGGTTTTTTGTTCACCACAAGTTCAGCCACCAGCTAATCCCTTCTGAAAGCTCACTTGCAATAAAGTGCAACCATGCTTTTAACACCGGCCCTGTGTTTAACCGACCAACATTTCTCCATTTGAAAAGTTATTGCTGCGGTTTTCATTACAAACGTACACTACAGGGATTTGTTGACTGTAGTATTTAATGTATCTTACTATATGTTATGATTAACTACGTACTTCACACCCATCTCTGTTTAAAAGCTCAATACAGACCAAAGGGGGGAAAAAAACATCAGGGTTGGAAACTATGTTCTCTCACTCTGTTTCTCTCATAGAGTGACAGAAAGTGTCAAATATGCATGCAAAAAAAAAATGTGATTGCATCACTTTTTATCACTTTATGTCATTTATTCAGTATACACTTTTATCTGGTCAGTGTTGCAGTGGACTCAGGAAGAATACATTCTGAATGGGATGCTGCATATGCTCATATACTGTACATACAGTACATTCATATCTCTGGACATCATATTTCTGTACTGGGTTGTTTTCAGCTTAAATTGAAGAACTGTGAGCTGTGAGGCAGCAAAACTACTCGCTGATCCCATGCCATTGTAATTTAACTACACTACCGTTCAAAAGTTTTAGAACACTTGCAAATTTCTTTGTTTAGTGATTTATTTTCTACATTCATATGGAATTAGGTAATTACGTAACAACAACAAAAACAACAGTTAGTTGTTATTTTAAGACACAGAGGTCAGCCTT
>JAOVVA010000052.1:1986167-1998020 GCA_028565275.1 Leiocassis micropogon | reverse complement strand
GAAGTCTTTACAGAGCAGAAGTAGCAGACACATCTCACCATTAACTGTTCAAAGGAGATTAATGCATTTTTTGGACGTCTTCAGCCTTTACAATGTAGAAAGAAATAAAAATCAGGAACGATCATGGAGTTAGAAAGTTTTCTAAAACTTTTGAACAGTAGTGTATATTGTTCCATTCGCAATGAAGATGTGTTTCATCTTTAGATATTGGTCAGAATTACCAATATCTTATATTAAGTCCAACATTACGTGAACAGTTTGAGAGCAAGTACTCCTCACCTGCAAAATACTTCACTCTTAAGTCACATTCACACAAAGAAAAAGCTGATAAGAAGACTCCGCTCAACAATGCCGCCTTTGCTTGCCCTTGGTATTTCACAGTAAACCCACCAATACAAAGTAAAGCCACCTCAATATGAGCTTTCAAAAAGCATGGAATCAGAAAAGGTGTGGAGAGGGTCAAAGTGAAAGCACATGAAAGTCTTCGCCCTCCCTGGTTGTAGTTGTCACCTTGTAGAGTTCCTTAATGGGTTCCGGTGGGAATTGGCTATGACTTTACCAGCTGAATCAGAGAAAAAAAATCTTAAATACTTTACTGTTTCTTTAACAAGTTAGCATAGCTTTTAGATGTCCTGCAAGGTTTGTGTTCATGCACCAGCTGAATAATTCCTCAGATAATGCATTTTTTAATTTAAACTCCCTTTATATCACTCCTCCTACAAGTACTCTGTTTCGGTGTCTATGTAAATGAGCTACTGCTGAGCCACGCCCAATAAGAACACCATAGCTGAGCAAGAAGCAACAAGAGGCTCCTCTTCTATGAGGTTACATTAGGAGGGGAAAATCTAATCACGATTCTAAATCTAATACAAAAAAAAAAAAAAAAAGGAAAATCCAAAAATGGAAAATCATGGAATGTTTTTGTCTCACATTTTTTGTTTGTACAGTACATACCGCGGGGACCCATCTGACTGAAAAGAAAAGCTAAAAAGTGAATTTTGCATAAAATTCACTTTTCAGTCTTCTTTTCTGTCAAATTACACATCTCAAAAATAAATGAGATGCCAGCTTTCCTTTTAACTCAAATCTCATTACACCTGTGTGACTACCCACACTGCCAGCTTAAAGGAGCAGCAACGATGACCTCCCTATTTTGATCCCAGTGCCTTTGACACAGAATCGTGTGGCTTAAAAAAAAAAAAAGCCGCAATTATGCCCTCCTTGAACAGGCTAAATGAAAGGGGCTTTAGAAAAAAGACTTTTCATAGAGCTCAAAGAATCGAGGCCTATGAGAAAAGGGGGGTTTATTTTGGAACCCTCTTTGATCGGAAAAACACACTGGGCATCTCTCAATAGCACAGCTGAAAAACAACTATGGTTGTAAAATATGGAGAATATACTGTCTAACCTACATTTTCTTACCCGAGTGCAAGAAGTGCTTGTGTTTGACAACGTTGGTCCCAGGCTGATGTGCATTTAGATTGACAGTTAAATTAGAGTCAGAATTGGGTTTTATTCGCCAAGTATGTTTACATACACAAGGAATTTGATTTCGGCTGCTTGTGGCTATCAAAGTACAGACCAGACTGTACATTTGTTATAGACAAGGCTCTATACACAGTAAGTACACAACATTCAATAAATGTTCAACAGATAAAAGCAATGCGATACTGTATAATGTTGCATATCTGTTATGGCGGGAGGGTTTGGCATCCCAAGTAATGTATAAGCAAATGAAGGCTTGTGATTTTACAGCTTTGCTGGATCAAATGCTTACTGTAAGTTAATGAAATACATCATATGCCTGCTCACTTCCCTTTATTATTAACACTTTGTCCTGATTGCATTAAAGTTTCAGATAAATCAGATATTGGATCTCTTTTTTTTTGTTTGTTTCCTAAAGTTTTTTTCCTGTTTTTGATTAGTTTGATTCTACACCCACAATTTATTGGAAATGGAAAAATTTCCGAATGTTTACTTCTCAGTTTAATGGTCAGTATAAGAGGTGGATCAGATATCAGAATCAAGACAAGTGGAAAAGAAAGCATTACAGCAATTAAACCTGGCTCCATTTGGCCCCTGCATGGGCTACAAAGACATCAAGTATCACTAGAGCTCATTTGGGTAGATGGTGACCTTCAATCCACTCCTACACCGTTCCTCAACCAGCCTGTCAGTCCTGGCACAGGTTCGACATGTGCGATCACTGTGTCTGCGCTCCAAATTGTAGTCGAGCGTCAGATATAAAGAGCCCACGAGGCCCATTCGCTTTAGCAGGCAATGTCCACTCCGCCAATGCGTCACATGCTCCATGCCGAAACTTTCTTTTCTTCCCTTAGATTTCTTTTTTTTTTATTATTATTATTCCCACTTACAAGTTCTTTGACTTTTGGAGATTTTCACAATTGTTTCTTTCCCTTTCTCCTTTTTTTTTTCATGCACTTTTTTTCCTGCCCTCCCCCTTCGGTTATCATAATGCCGTTCTTGTTTTGTTTTGCTGTTTCTCTTTGGCGATTTCTATGGTGACAGTGCACTTCCCAGGAACAATGAAAGCCTGGGGGATTAAGAAGTGCGAACAGTCCTGACTTTTTCATAAATAGGTAGGAGACAGAGGAGTGCTGAATGGGATCAGCAGATGTGATGGGAATGACAGAATTTCGATCATTTGGAGAAACTAAGACGCAAAAAAAAAAAAACGACATTATGATGGAAGGACAAAAGATCAAGACAATTTTGTCTCGTCTGCACCAAAAATGAGATCATCTTATGGGGTGTTGCTTCACTCTGTTGCTCTTTATAATTTACACAAAACTAAAAAGAATTGCTGTTCTGCAGTAAGAACCAATTATATTCGGCATAATCAAAGCATTCCGATCATTACCCACATCTGTGAATTTCGGATCTCTTCCCCCCCCCCCCGAACCTATTCTGTCTCTGAGTCCAAGAGTTCATTTCACCTAATTTCAACCCGTACTTCAGAGCGATGGAAGACAAATCTCATGCTTTGAATTTTTTTGGCAGTGACACTTCAATCATTTTGCAAAGCACTTGAAACCAAAAAAGATGAGTCTTCTTATTAGCACAGGGTGGGTTATCATTGGCGTGATCATTTTCATGAGAGCAGAGGAGAGCACTTCTCACCTCACTAACATGTTTCATGGGTAGTTACACACACGTGCGCGCACACACAAACACATTCACACACACATTAATGCACACAGAGCCTAACCCCTAGGCCTGCTCTGACAGCCCTACAAGCAAAGATGGTGCAGCAAGCATGAGCGCATTACCATGTGCTCACCCTCTCTCTCTCTCTCTCTCTCTCTCTCGTTCTTTCGACAAAGGCTATGCACTTTAACCACTGGTCTCAGGGTGCATGGTTGGTAACCTATAGTGCAGATGTGTATGTGTGTGTGATACAAAGGCATCGGTCTAAAAAAACGAGTTAAGCTGTTATACTTATTATACAGTCCTGGGAGAGCACAGAACCCTCTGCTTAGGAAGTACTTTATAGAAGATGGAAGGCTATTCTCATATTGGAACATTTCCATACCAAGGAGTTGAGTTAACAGTCTCCATTCCTTCGTGCTGTCAGCAAAGCGGGATATCAACACCTGCATGACGGTTTGGACTGAGAAGGGATTATTGGTTTAATTTTAGAGTCTTGTCACTCTTAAAGCACATCCTCTTCATGAAACTGACATCACAAGCGTCTCATGGTAACTGAAAGAAATATTTTGCCTCCCTCACAGCCATCACCTGTCAGTTTAGACAAAGGGGTTAAGAGAACACATGAAAACCTAGAGAGACGGTAAATACCAGGTAAGCAAAGAAGTAAGAACATAACACCCTTTATCCTAGAGGAAGCGAGAAATCTCAGTTGCTATGTCCTCCATCATTTTCATACATTTGTGTTAGCCGAATTTCATGTGTCAGATTTGATGTCTGTTTTATGTCAGTCAGTAAATTCTCTCTGTTCCTATAGCACGCTTTGTGCACCTGGGCCAAGTCTACACTACGGAGGACAGGCCACCCACCCACTATATTCTGGAGGCCACCAACAGCAATATTTTAATCCTAACTGAAAAGATTACACTACTAGAAAAACAAAAACCTATTTATACAGTATGGATAACAATAGTACAATAACACATCATTCTAATTTAGTTTGCACAGAAAAACACTATATACAGTACAGACTTTTCTCATTTCCATGTCCTGCAAACCAATCACTTTGCTACTTTTTATCACCAAAGTAAGAATTCTTCCTGTGCAACACAGCATCTAGTGGTTTAAATGTGTTTACAGGGTTTTTGGAGAATGTTAGATGCAAGAAAATGATGGTTAGACTGTGTTACTGCCATTGCAGTCACTCCATGATTAAGAAATTATCGGTATGAGTGGCTTACAAGTCTGTCCCACAAGAGATGAGTCTGCATGAGATGCGCGCTGGTTCTGTTCACTACTACTTTAATGTCAAACAGACACCCATTCATTCGATGCACAAACAGACATTATACTGTATGTGGCATATTCTATGATAGGAAGCTGTGCTGAGGTGAAAATAAAACTGCCGGAGGAGGAGGCTGATGATGCTGTATTTTTTTATTAAAACTCTATCAACACTTTATTGATATTAATGTGCATGCTGAAATAACCACTGCAGGATGATTTATCCATCGTGACAAAACTGTGGGAGATGGAGTTGTAAGTTCACACAAAACTCACATTTATATCAACTCAAACAATTCTGACCAAATATTTTGGCATTTGTACTTTTTTAACACCCTTGTGACTCAAAGAAAATATCGAAAATAATTTTATCATTTTGCAACACCTCTTGCCGCTTTTGAAAATCTTGTTTTTCTCATAAAAGCAAAAATTGAGTTATCTCATTTGGCTGTCACTGTTAATTTATTTATTTTATCATTGGGGGAAAAAAGAATAATTTTTCATGGATTTTGTGTATTACTTAAAAAAATCCTTATCTTTCTCATTGCTGATACTCTACATTCTATTGATTTATGTTTTGGAATTTTTTTCCAGTTGATTTTTTTTTCACTGGAGAAAAAAAAAATTGGCAAGATGCTAAAAGCCATAATAAGATAGGAGGTTATAAGACGTTTGAGCATTGCTCACTGTATAACTGAGAATTGTACTTTGTCATTGAGACATGCTCACTATATACTAGTGGAAAGCCTGAAAAGTATTAGATAGTTTATTCTGCCTTTCGGGTTTCTTGCTTACATTCGAGGCTACTCCTTGTACAGGGCCCCACTTTGCTCAAATTGTTTTTTAACAAAAATAAGTAATTTAGTGCCATGTGTAATAGCTAAAAATATTTCACAGACCAAAGGCACTCACGCTGTCTCTAAATCCTTATCTGAGTGGCACATCTTTACTATGCTGTCCAGTTACAGAGAATGATACAGCAGTGGTGTATTTTATTAAAGCCAAATTGACCTTATAAACCTGGCCACAAATATACAAGCACCTGCTTAATAAAAAAAAAAGAAATCTCATTATCCAATAGTGTAACTATTTATACATTTAAATAGTAATACAGTGAAACCCCGGATTGCGAGTAACGCGGTTTGCGAGTGTTCCGCAAGACAAGCAAAGATTTTTAATAAATTTTGACTTGAATGTATCACGCATGCGCTTCTTGTTTTGACGCCGACCGTCACGTGATCACAACTGAGCCAACGGGTTTTCTCTCTCTTGCGCTGGGGAATTGTGGGTAATCGTCTCCCCTGCTGGGTCTTAGTGCTCGTCTCTTACTCTCTCTCTCTTTCATCTCTCTTGCCAAAATGAGTGTGTTTGGCGAGAGAGAGAGTGAGAGAGAGAGAGAGGGAGTGTGTGTGAACCGGCACGGTGTCAAATTACGCGTGCGCACACACATAACGCACACACTCCGCAGCGCAAGAGAGAGAAACACACACACACACACAGCGCCTGCGCGCATAAACGGAAAACAGTTATCTGTCGGGATTTATTTTTACTTTTTTTTAAAGGTGAAGTGCAGGTTAATATGTTTTATTTTTAATTTATATTTTGTATTAATTATTTTAATGTGTTTTTTTGGGGCTGTGGAACGAATAATTTGAATTTCCATTATTTCCTATGGGAAAATTTGTTTCGGAATACGAGCCCGCTTCTGGAATGAATTATGCTCGTAATCCAAGGTTCTGCTGTAAATGGTCTAGCCAATCCAGGGCCCGGCACACAATGGGTCCCTAGGCAGCAGCCTAGACATGCTTGTGCATTAATCCTTGCCTGCTTACACATCACATACAGAAGTGACCCTACACTGGAAAAAGAATATTTCAGTAAATATGACATAACATGTTTTACACAAAAATTAATTATTAGAATGTACCCTAGCAGCATGGTGGTGTAGTGGTTAGTACTGTGACCTCACACATCCAGTCCCGTCTCGGATCTGTGTGCATGTCTGCAGGTTTGCAGGTTCTCCTTATGATTGGTGGGTTTTCTCTGGGTACTCCAGTTTCCTCCAATAACTATAATTTCCAAATTGCACATAGTGTGTGTGCGTGTGTGTGTGTGCCCTGTAAAAAGATTAGTACCCTGTCCAGGGTGTACCTTGCCTAGTGTCCCAAGTCCCCTGGGATAGGCTCCAGGCTTTCCAAGACCCTGTAGAGGACAAATATAAAAAAAAATGACTGCGAGAGAAAAAAAATTAAAAGAGTTATTTGAATAGAACCTCCACCAGCTAAGTGCTTAGCATCCCCCAGGAGTCTGGCTTTTAATTTCATACAGTAGACTGTAGAAACCAGCAACATGTCACAGTCAATAACATGTCTCAGGCAATATCTGCGTTGTTGGCTGTAGAACTGAACACAAAACTCTCTTTATACTCCTATCCTCTGAGAAAATAAAGACACATAGGATGTTGTTTATTTATAATAGAAATAATCTGACAGCTGACCCCAAAGTCTTGTATGTGTGTGCTAACCATTTCCTATCAAATTGCTTTTTTCTAACAAGGGACAGTTCAGTGCTGAATTTGCTCAAGACTGAGGCTCAAGTGTGGATCGATTCCCACTGTCCATGACTCAATCTCCAATTCTGAAGCTCTATACTTTACTGCTTTTTTTTTATCAAGTTAACCTGTTGAACTTGAAACCAGTAGCTTGTATTGCATGCCAAAGCAGGATTACTCTTCAAGCTAGTAATTTTAAGGAATACAGTAAGTCCCTTACAGTACATACGAACAAGTTCCATTCCGAAAACTCTTTGGTCCAACAAACATTGTCTAAGTACTAGGATACTAGTCCCTGCACTTCCACAAAGGGGCACAGGGCAGTAGCTCATTTGCCATTAAAGCTAGAAAGAAACAGAGTGATTGTCAGGCATGCACGAATACATGATCTGATGACTGGTATTTTAGCTGACAAAAAGACCTCTGAGACCTATACTGAACAGCCATAACATTAAAATGCAAAACACTAGACCTAATATTGTGTAGGTTCCCCTTGTGTCATCAGGGTCGCTCTGGCCCCTCGGGGCATTACTCCAGACTTCTGTGTGTGGTGTGTGTGGTACTGGGAAGTTAGCGGAGCATCCTTTAGGTGCTATGGGTTGCAGGGGGTGCCTCCATGGATTAGACTTTCCTCCATGGGTTCTTGGTTAAATTGAGATCTGGGGAATTTGCAGGCCAGATCAACAACCCTGAACTCTTTCCCTGCTAAGCCCCATATGAGGCAGGCTTTGGCTGTGATGTACTGGTTATTCTGAAACCTTTCTATAGTGGTGCATGCTTTATGGTGCTATGTTGACTTTTCTTTGGGATTGGACAAGACGTGCTGGCCTTTTGTCCCCCAGGCATAAATGAGCGCTGTGTGGCCATGAATCTGTCACCATTTTACCGGTATATTCTGTAAGTGATGATCAGTGTTATCCAGTTCACGTGGTGGTAGTGTTAGTGTTGTGGCTGAGCGGTAAAAAGTAAATTGGTAAAAAATATAATGTGACCTTTAAATTTACTAACATGTTAGAATGCACTTAGTTAAATCTACTAAGATCTTTTTGTGTGTTAATTACTACATTTTTCTTCAGTAAATTCCACTTGGATATTTTTTTCATCTTTTCATTTTTTTCATGGCTTGAAGGGCCAGTGGCAGGCAGGGTTAGTACTAATTTTGATTATAAACTTTGAGCTGGACGTGTCACATCCGATAACAGGGATGGCTTTTATCAATCCTACAGACATATCCTATTCCTTCTCCGCAGTTATTTTTTTGTGTGTACATGCCTGCTATATTTCTTAATGAATCTAGTTGGTTTTATTTCCCAACATTGAAATTAATGTATTTAAACCACTATGATCCTGCCTAAGATAAACCAGTTAGCTGTCAAAGATGAATGAATGACAGAATATTATATATGTGCAAGAAAGGGGGAAAAACACTGTAATTGAAATGTAACTTTCTGACCATCATTCATTTACAGTATGTTGGATAACCACTTTTAACTATTTAAGATCATATTAAATCCCTAGCCTGGGCATGAGATTACACCCTGGATAAAATACCAGGGCACTGGTGTGCCCAATGCACACACACAATCACACACTCTTTTATATCCAGAGAAGCCTGTGTTTGTGTTGTATAACTCATGACCGACATATCCTAAAATGTCCATTGTAGATGTTAATAAAGTAGGGATGAAAAGGGACCCAAGGAGTACATGTTCCAGCAGATTTGATTTGAGGTTTTTGCTAGGACGTGTCCTTTTGAAGCGCATTTCTTAGTGCCCTGATATAGTCATATATAGTAAAAGCACACGTTTTAGTCAATCAGCCAAATCAAATATTCCTTATAATTATAGTTTTTGGCCCTTCAGGACAACTGCTGTCCACTCCTGCTATATCTGTCTGATCTTTTCCCATCCATCTGTATTGTTTGCTTGGCCACGTAGCAACAGTCAGATCTGATCTGGAAGATTCCAGAAGGAGCAGCAGCTGTGAATGGAGAGCTGATGGACAGATTACACTCATCTGTCTGAGCCCAATCTGTTGCACAGTTTTCCAAGTCTCCTTCACTAATCACCAGTCCTACAGTTCGCGGGTAGCGCAGTGTTACTCACTCTTCTGAAAGGACCAGGCATTCCTCATTTACTCACCAGGAGCAAATGAGGCAGAGTACTACAGCGTAACATTTCAGAGCTAGACATGGGATAACAGGGACAAGCTTTAGACAACTGACAGCCTAGAAACGTATCCATGGGACTAGCCAGGAGTGACTTGGCCAGTAGGACTTGGCCAGTTTATTGTCTTTGTTTTGAAAGAAGCACATTTAGATGTTGGGTTTTGCATAGGACAAGTGCTGCTATTTTTTTCCCCACATCTGTGAATTCAGACTGATGAAGCCATCACTAGAAAATGAAATCATAACAATAAGACTATTTGATCAGCTTTACTGATTCTTACTGGAAATGTGCTGTCTCTGTTTGTCCTGCTAGGTGACCACCCTTATTACAGTAAAACGTCCCGCTCCTGAATTTCTTTTATTATTTTTTTGGTCTCATGACTCCTATTACATGACGCTAATTGAAAGCCTGATTTAACATTTATGGCAAATAACAACTGACCTTTATTTAACAAAACAACTTGTAGCTGAGATTTTTCGCACTCAGTTTTCAGTAATTGACAGGTAAAAACAAGCACACACATTTTATGGTGTTTAACAGGCTAGTGAAAGCTAAAACCTTCATTCCTAAAAATAAAAAAAAGATTTTAATGACTTTCTTGTGGCTGTGCTACTAATACTCACGTGAGTATTGCAGAAAATTCATGTTTAATTTGTTCTGTCTGCTCTGTTTTCTTTGAATGATTTAGGGCCCTTGGGTATGGGCTGAAATTTCAAACACAAGTTCCTTTTTTATTTGACAAGTTCAAAGTTAACTTTCAAGTCAGATATACTTTATATAAATACCAGCAAGTTCCCATGGCAACCTAACATGTATTTAGTGTATAACACTGCATATTTTCCCAATTATCAGTCTATGTATTTTATTATATTGGGTCTAAAAGAATAATATTTCTAACAACCCTAACCGTTACATCATAAAATCCTTTTACATCAACAGTTTTTCAAAAATTAGCGTTCTCTCATCTGCAGCTTCTTTCCAATTCCAGTGTGCTGTATGTTCAAGTTGGAAATTTTTGCCATCAAAATCTACTAAAATCAATCCCTGATGGAATTATTGGACTGTACATCAGAAAACTATCATTACCGTAACACACTGCCAGGAAAACTCCAGCTTATCATTCATCATTATGTGATTTTACAGTGGTGTTAAACCAGTGACATATTCAATTTCACTTTTTTATATAGTGCTTTTAACAATGGACATTGTCGCAAAGCAACTTTACAGAAATCTGGATATAGATTTAAGGTTGGATCCTTGATGACCAAGCCAGAGATGACAGTAGCAAGGAAAAACTCGCAGACAACATGAGGAAGAAGCCTGAAAGGAAACAGACTCTATAAGAAACCCAGCATTTTCTGGGTGACAATCTGCAGATTGTGTGTATGCAGTGATGTGTAGCAGAATGTAATGTGTGAAGCTTGAAAGAAGACATTCACGAGACTTTATCTTGATTAAACACTTACAGATGCTTTGCATATGTTTGATGAGAGAAAAGGACTTACAGTACGATAGTTTGGTCTAAAGGGAGGGGAAATGCTTTATCCCATACTGTACAATCGCAGACGAGCAACATATAACATTTTCACTGTGCAATTATTTATTTAACAAAAATGAAGCCCAAAAAAAAAAAAATAAATCAAAATTCGGGCAATACTAATTACCCCCTTACTGCTTCCACAGGATTTAATAGGGTAAGTTGTAGCTAGATGCTCCTTATCATCAGCCCCCGAATTGATTAATTAACATCAGCAGATGTGCAGACTTCGATAAAAGCAGACGTTTTGGCTGTTTGCTGGTCTGGATCACTCAGGTGTGTGTTAACACAATGCCAAGAGGGAAATACGTAAGCAATGGTCTCTGAGAAGCAATTGTTGCTAGACATCAATCTGGAAAGGGTTATAAACCATTTCCAAACAATTTGGAGTTCAAAGTTCTACAGTGAGCAAGATTATTCACAAGTGGAAAAGATTCAAGACAGTTGCCAATCTTCCCAGGAGTGGCCGTCCCAGCACATTCATTCCAAGGTCAGACCGTGCAATGCTCAGAGAAATATAAAAACCCAAGAGCTACATTTCAGACCCTACAGGCCTCACTTGGAGTGTTAAATGTTAAAATCCTTGACAGCACAATTAACAGAACCCTGAACACATAGCTTTGTTTGGAAGGGCTGCCAGTAGAAACCTGTTCTGTCTAAAAAGAATATGGAACCACTGAGGTTGTGACTGAGGTTCGCAAGACTTCATCTGAACAAATCATGAGGCTTTCAGATGTCCTGTGGACAGATAAGAGCAAAGTGGAGTTGTTTGGCCTGAATGCCCTGTGCCATGCTTGGGAAAACCATTTCAGCAGAAACACCACTGTCAAGCAATGTGGTGGAGGGATGATGATTTGGGCTTGTTAAAGCAATGATAATGATCTGACACACACACACACTAGTAAATCTATATCAGAATGGCTGAAAAATAAAAGGATTGCTTTTTGGAATGTCCTGGTCAAAGTCCGGACCTCAACCCAAATGAAATGCTGTGGCCAGACCTTAAGAGAGCTGTGGATAAACGAATGCCCAAAAATCTCAATGAACTGAAGCAATGTTGTAAAGAAGAATGGACCAAAGTTCCTCCACAGCGATGTGAGGAATGGTAACATGGTAAAAACTGCACACACTATATATACAGTGTA
>JAOVVA010000052.1:1973334-1986067 GCA_028565275.1 Leiocassis micropogon | reverse complement strand
ATATAATCAAAACATCATCTAAAGTGATTTCTTCCTGTGTGTTATAAATGCTATTTCAAGCTACTCATGAAAGAAAACTTTGTAATATGCTGTGCCCGTCTCCACAACACGGATTAACCTGACAGCTGTGAGTGGCAAGTCAATACAGATTCAAAGCTGTGCCCAAACAGCGTAAGTAGCTTGCTAACTAAAACACAAGCTCTGGTTGAAAGGAGGAGGCTTGCTCTGCTGTAATCTCTCAGCACACTTCTAAAGGATGACCACATCGTGAATTCACTCTGCCCACAGCTTCAGGGGTGATGATGACAGGCTTAATGGGTTCCTTTATATAGTAGGTAGCTAGGTGGAGAAGACAGACAATGTGCAGAACAAAGCTATTAAATCTGCCTCCTTTGAATTTGTGTATATTTATTACCTCATTCTGCCTTTTTGGACTTGTTTAATGACTGACATATTAATTACAATGTTTAATTAGAGGTAGTTTGGAGGTTTCAAGCTGATTCCAGTAGTATCTAATACAACCTATGTGTACACGTCCATTATTTTTGATAATTTCTGTGGCGTTTTTTTGTTTTCAGCCATATGTACCACTGACTACATTTCTGTACATTATTAATGCATTAGTTTGAGTTTGTGTGAGGTATTTTATTTCTTTACCTTTATTTCTTTAAGGTTATATATACTGTATTGTGCTAAATTTGAATGATTGTGCATTAAGAAAGTGTTGCCGTTTTAGAAATATGCCGAGGTAAATTCAATAGAAAAATGTTTCAGTTTCAAGTCATTTGCTCTGTTAAAATGATTGCTTTGTCTTGGGAAGACTATACAAGGGAGAAAGCTGTCCAAAGAAAACAAGACGCTGAGAATAAAATGAGAAGTGTGACACGCCTCAGTATTTATAATGTGCACAGAGAAATATAATGTCACCCCGTGAATTTTTATGGTGCATTGCTGGATGATTTCTTTTTACCAGCATTCCTTATTATCAGATTTTTGTTCACAGCCTTTGTACCACTAATTTGGGTAAGAAAGGTACAGTAGCAACATGCCCCAATGAGTTTCACCATGTACGTACTGTACTTACTAACTTTTAGGCACTTGAGGCTTGTTGGTTGGAAGCTGGATTAATCATAACCCCATCAACAAAGCAAAATATGTTATGAATGGTTTATGTTATGGATAGTTTTCGGGAAACTGTTAAAGTGTTATAAGGAAACATTGCAGATGTGATCCCCTTACTGAAAGATTCAATCCTAACTTGGTATGAGATTGGATCATATATAGTTATTAGTATTGTGCCTATCAGCTTATTTTATTTTTATTTTTGTTATTATTATTTTTTTACTCAAGTGTAGCTTCCATTGTACAGTATGTAGCTATTGCAGGGCTCTTAGATGGCACAACAGAAAACTGTTTAACTTTCAGTCAAGGGACCCCAGAGTTTAAACCCGAACAATGTTACGATCAACTGTGACTTTAAGGTGGTTTCTACATGTTTTTGCATTATTATAATTACAATATTTTACAGATATTTATATAAGAAATTTAATAATTTAATAACTACATAGAAATTCTGATAGGGATTGATTTACAATTATTGACACTTTCAGGGAGGATTTCAAAGAATTCAATCTGTACTGATTTTTTGTGCTTTTTCTTCTTGAGGGAGTGTTTTTGACTCTGCAATAAGAGTGTGTTTAATTATGCAGCGTTTGCTAAAGGTACTGTAGTCAGTCAGTAAATGTGCTTTTAAGGAGATACTCATGTAATCATTATTCAAAACTGCTACGGAATATCCTAAGACATCTGGATAAGAATATCAAAAAACGTTTGTGGAAACCAGACCACCACACCCATACTTGCTTTTTGAACATCCTGTTCCTGATTTAGTTCATTCATTCATTCATTCATTGTCTATACTGCTTATTCTGTACAGGGTCACAGGCAGAGCCTATCCCAGGAGACTTAGGGCATGAGGCCGGGTACATCCTGGACAAGCTGAACGGTCAGGCCACCTTAGCTCACACAAACGCAAACACTATGGTCAATTTGGAAATGCCAGTTTACCTAATCTGTCCAAATATCTTTGGACTGTGGGAAGAAAACTGGTATACCCGGAGGAAACCCACCAAGCATGGGGAGAACATGCAAACTCCATGCACACAGACCCGAGTCAGGACTCAAACCCACGTCCCTGAATGTGTGAGGCCGCAGTGCTAAACACTACGCCACCATGCCGCCAAGGTTTTGGTCCCTTCTACTATTTGAATGACGGCCACGTTTCTAGGAAGGCATTTCCACTACACAAGATTTTTCCATGTTTCCAGGGTTAAAGAACCCTCCAACAGATTGTTAAAATGATTCTATCAACTTGATAGAAGAAATGTGGTTGCAAAAAGCTCATAAGTGGGAATCATTTAAACTCTTGGTGAAGTTGCATCATGAAAAACCGACAGCAGAAATCATAGCTATGTTTAATAGGTAAAGGAAGAGCATTTCTACATACAGTACATACATAATGCAACAACAATTTACAGGATCGGGTTTAAACAGCTGTGTGGCCATAAGAAAATATGTGGCCTTCAGTTTCCTAGGGAGCATAAAGATTTGACTTTGGAGCAAGAGAAAAAGGTGATGTGGTCTGATGAGTTATGATTGACCCTACTCCCTATTCTGAAGGCAGTGATCCGGGGTTGCTTGAGTTGGTTACGTCTAGGCTCAGCAACATTATGTATCACATTGATGCATTTTTTCCTCCTTGATGACACAGACTTATTCCAAGACTTGAATTGTAAAAGAGTTGTTCTGGGAGCATTGGGAATCATTTTCACACATGAACTGGACACCACGTTGCACACCACAATCATAGCTAATGCCTGTTGAACAAAATTTCTGAGTGTGTGACTTTTTTTTTGGCCAAGGCAGTGTTTATAAGGTTAACCATATGCATTGACTTTAAAAGTATGGCTCAAATTAAGTTCAAACAGTGCTATTGGATACGTTGTTCTCACTGTTGAAAGTGTTTGTTATTCAAAATGATTCATATAGGGTCAGGGTAACCTCCCTTTCATGTGTTCCTACTAACTTTCAAGACAAACCTACGCCCACTCTCTAAGCAAGCAAAAAAAAATTGTTGAAAGTCCCAAGCTCTTCCCATGATCTGCACGTTTATTCCAAATGCAGCAGGTGTTTTGGAAAAAAAGACACTCAATAAATCCAATAAAGGATATGTTCACAGGCAAACAAAATGTCATCAGCCTTACCATCTACCAAAGGCCAATTTGAATCAGAAACGCTGAACGTATCCCTTGGACATCTGTTTCGAGTGACTGGGGCAGACAAAAGTCAAAAATCAGCATGAGAAATAGTCCCACGGTCTGCTGGATCGAATTAGCAAGCTATAGATAACCTTCGATTTGGACTCGGGCTCAAAAACAAACATGAAGTTCACACCCTTGGCTAATAGTGTTGTATTAATGAAAGTAGATACCCCTATCTGTCCTGGACATCATCAGCTACAGGCCACTTTTAGCCTATCTGCACATTTTGGCACAAGCAACCGCAAACATTGGGGAAACACAGAGGGAAAGCTCACGCGAGGCCCAGAGCGTCTGCGCAAACTGTGCCTTGAACTGATGGGCTGCCATGAGAACAATTCAGCAGTTGCCGAGAACAGCTTACAACAGCTGCTCGGCCGCCCTGGACTTCTGCACTACATAAAACAGAGGAACGGCCATTTATCTTACTCAGTCTCACAACATGATCAATGCACTTGGTTGTGGATTTTCATTGCCTTTATTTCGTCCTAAAGGAGCAATGAAAAATGTTATTTTAAAAAAGGTATTTTCTGAATTCCCTCCACAACAACTTTGGAAGCTTTTTAAAACGTACTACCTGAAAATATAGCACGGTAAAAGCGCACTTACTGTACAAGCTCAGAAACGCAACTGTTCATCTGTTTTCTCCTCCTAAATTTGTAAATCCACATGACTGCAAATGAGCACTGTGCAGCAGACATTACCACAGCATTCAAGGTGTTAAAAGATGTTGCTTAATATCTGACGCTCTTTGATTGACAGTTTCATATAAACACATTCCTTTTAGTCTGAACCATCATTTTCCACAAGAGGAATGGAGGTCATGTTCAAAGCACAGACTTGTCTGAGTCTTCTGGAGGAATCACCAGATTGCGAAACTTTATATCTCTGACCTCATGTCAGTCTATATGTTTTTTATTTGGCTTAAGCATTTGGAAAGCTCCAACAAGATGGCATGCTGCTGGAAAGTTGATAGATTTGGTGACTCCACATCTTCATGGTTTCTGTGCTATTGAAAACAGGCAATCTAATCGGTTTCATTTACAATCTTTTTTTTTTAAGTTAGTTAAAATTATTGATTCAACATATCAACAATTAATACTGATTCAACGAAATTCTAGACACATTCTTTTCTAGAGTAACACCCATCTAAGACAATATACTGTAATTGGCAATGAGCTTCCGTACTTCAGACAACAGGTTCATTCCAATCAGATAATTCATTCATTTTAGACAAAAATGAGAAATAACATCAAAATGATTCATTCCCCAGATTAGAAGAGTGGACAAGCCTTACTGTGAAACGGTCCAAATTCCAAAACCCAGTCCAAATTCCAAAGCCTGAGAAAAGAGGAAGTAAAGGAACAACTGAAATCAAGTCCAAAAAAACAGACTAGGCCTAGGGAGTAGAGAAACGAGCTTAAGGCACGGAAAGGTAACTAATGTTGGCCATTAACCCCAGACTGTTGTTTTTGTTCAAACCTATTTTCATGAAAGTGACATCATGCTGCTGAAGTATTCCAGATTCTTTTAAGTGAGCCCTTCAAAGTAACCGCTGACCCTGGGATAACCTTACCTATGCAGATGGTGGCTATGTGGCCTGGACATACCTGACAATTTTGATCAGCTCGCCTTCTCTGTGTGGAGCAGGAAGACAATGAGATGATAATGAGCACAAACATTCCTTATCGAGAACAAAGCTAAGTTAATGACATTTTTCTTTGCATGTCTCATCAAACGAGGAGGTTCAAGTGAGCAGATGTCTTAGAACCAGATTCTCTTCCTGCTTGTTTGATGCTGTTGACTTAGTTAGTCTGGTCAAACAGATCTCTGACCAGTGAGGGCTTAGATGGAAGAGTTGTCAATCAAAATGTAATGTCAATCAATAGCTAATCAATACATTTATTAGGGTTCAGCAATGCATTAAATCACAAGGTCTCATCAAGAATGATGGGATGCAAACTATTACACCCAAAGACTGGCAGCTGCATTTATTATCTGGATGTTTTGTAAGTGTTTCAAGGCTGGAATGCTGGATGTGGGATTTCCTCGGAATACCAAACGTCTCATTGTTCAAAATACAAATCACTAAACATACAGTTCTCTGTATGGATCATCTGTCCTTACACTTTCACTTTTAGTACCCACTTAATTCTTAAATCAGGGTTGCGGTGTATCCGGTGCCTATCCCAGGAACACTGGGAATGAGACAAGGATACCCCCTGCAGGGGATGCCAGTCCACCTCAGCTCACTGTATACACAAACATTAACCCCTAGGAAGAATTTGACCACCTATCCACTCGCCCTGCTTTTGGGAGGTAAAGGGATATTGGAGAATTTACAGAAAACCTACAAGAACATGTTGAGAACATGCACAAAATCTTTAGTCAGATAATTAGCAAAGGAACCCTTCCTCTAGCTTTTTATGAAATTTGTAATCAACTAAATTTAGTTTACAGTGTATAAGTTTCGTTTCTCCTCCAAATTCTTGTTAGAAAAGATATAAGAAAAAGATTTCATTTGCAGTTTCTCAGTTACTTCTAATATGGCACTCAGACACTGGCTAAATGTCAGCCCAAATGAAGATCTAAATTGCCAGTTCATTTTGTGTAGTCACCAGTATTCATCACCATTATCTTATACTACAGTATACAGTAAATAAGGAATAGGTTTGTCAGCACTTAGGGGCCATCAGCTGGCCTGGAGACCAAAGCAGTTGCCAGCCTTGCATGTTGACACGCAAGCTTGTCACTGATTCTGCAGTCTGTTTTAGAAAGAAATCAACCCCCAATCTCGCCGGGGTACATGGACAGGTGCCAATCCATCACAGGGCACACACTATGGGCAAATTGGCTCACGCCATTCACCTTAATCTGCATGTCTTCGGACTTTGAAAGGAATCCAGAGCACCCAGAGAAAACCCACCAAGCATGGAGAGAACATGCAAACTCCATGCACACAGACCTGAGGCGGGAATCAAACATGGTCCCTGGTGGTGCAAAGCAACAAGCCACCATGCCGCCGCCTTGTTATACTCTTCTCTGTATTTTCCTTTGACCATTTTTAATCCTTTTGCTCTTAGTTACTCAAAAGTCAAAAATACTCCATCATAAAGCATTGGTTTACGGTTAATATGATGTAAATGACAAAAGTCTATGTGTTTTTATCAAATATATTTGACCTATTCAATATTTTGAGTCAGTAGCATTACATTTGGGCAGCACGATGGTGTAGTGGTTAACACTGGCGCCTTGCACCTCCAGGGTCTGGGTTCGCATTCCCGTCTCTGTGTGCATGGAGGTTGCATGTTCTCCCTGTGCTTGGTGGGTTTCCTCCGGGTGCTCTGGTTTCCTTCCACAGTTCAATGACATGCAGATTAGGCTAATTGGCATTCCCAAATGCAAATAGGCACTAGCCATGAGAAAAGCGCCGGATCTGGGTAACATTTTAATCCATCTCTCTGTGATTTTCAGCAGTTTTTTGTAATAAATTTAGAACTCTTTTGATAGAAAGGCGTTATTAATATTTTTTACATTCGTGTGGAGCATGCAAGCTGACAAGAACACAGTACTTGTCCAAACAGTCCCTGTGCCATTGTAAACATTCCTCTTTTTCATTTATCATGGTTGGCTGACTTCACCACATAAGAGCTGATGAATTTACTGTGTCTTACTGAAACAGCTGTGAAGCCGCAGCTATGAGCATGGGGAGCGGATGATTTAGCAGGACACTGACAAAGCTGGAGAATTCACGAAACGGAAAAGAACCTGGAGCATCCCTCCATTTGTATTGCTCACTTGTGCCACCGCTTTCCATATGGCATTGTGGGCTGATCCACGTGTATTAACACAAACGCTTTCGTAAGTAGACATGAGGCAGACAGTCATCTTTGTGACAAACCTTGAACTGCTGGCCTGCAGTCTCTGGCAAGACAACCCAAAGAGGATTAAACAGGTAATCAGAAGGTCACATATTGTGTAAAGTCTCATCTCACATAGGTTCTAAAAACATGTCGAATGGAAATGGAATATACAGACTAACTGGAAGCTCATTCTCATTAAAGCCGGACTTAAACTTGTGGCCCCTGAGAGAAATTCAAATGCTGACTATTTCACTTTCTGTCAGAGTTCTTTGAAATTAATTTCTCAGTAAGACATATGCAAAGTCAATACTGAGCAAATATTAGTATCCTAACTGGCCAGTGTTGTGAATTTTCCAAACAGTGCAGCAGCCCAGATGTTTGCCACATTAATGGTAACAGGTGGAAAATGACGAAAAACCCCCCCAAAAAGGCAAGGAAAAAGGGTGAAAACTAAACCTCCATCACAAAGCTGTTGGACATACAACAAAGACTATTGCTATGAGACTACAATGCACAAAAAAATTATGTGTTTGCTTTTCTTAGACATGGCAACTGGCACATTAACACATAAGTCTACAATACTGAGACAAAATATGACTGAAGAGGGCAGGTTGCTGCTTTGAAGATCTATGAATACCTCGTATTAGGCTGCAGAACATTAAACAACAAGGGTAATGATGGATAAAATGTAAAAAAAAAAAAAAAAAAAGTGAAACCTAGTCATGGCTGAAACAAACTCAAATAAAAAAATGAGATGGACAGGACATCTGCAAAAATGAGGCGGACACATCATTCTTCAAATTTCGTGAGACACAATATCAGACCAACATTTTCCAGGTTCCATGAATTCAATGGAAAATATTGGAAACTACTTTGAGTTTTTGCCCCGGGTCTGTCCTAATTCTTTCGTGCATTAGCTTTAACAAAGGTCCATCTCTAAACCAATCAAGCCTCATCAGCAGAGACAACTGCTATTCCTTCACTAGTGCTATAACTATTCACATCTAACTCTGTTATCCTGGAAAAGCTCAATTGCAATTCATTCTCGTCTTTCTTAGCAATAATTGATGTTTCTCAACTGTGCTTTCTTTTTAGTGTGATATAGCCAAATGTTGCACTTTAATGTTAAGACAGGCTTTGAGATATCAAAGAGAATAGCAGAATATTTACACATATTTTTTTCTCTACAGTAATTCTTATTTAATCAACTGTCAATTCTCAATCACTAGTCAGCTCTCGCCTCTCAGGAAACAACTACTGTATGGGAAGGGTGATGGCTAAGGTCCGTCCTCCAAGACACTTGAAGTGATCCAAATGCATCTTTTTGAACTACTGCATATGCTGTGTCACAGATCAGTGTAACACCCTTGGAGGAAAGCACTATGTTCCCAAAAATTGGATAAAGATTGGATGTAGAAATTAGTGCCATCCCTTCTCACCCAGAGAGCATGGCCAATGTTGCACTCTTGGCTGTCAGTCACACATGGAAGTGAAAATTAACTGGATAATATTTAATGGCCATAAAACTTGTAGTATCACTGGCATCATAATGAAAACAGTTTCTCCCCATTTTGCTCTTACAATGGTTAGACCAGCATTTTTCAGGACGTTGGCTCGGACCACGTGGACCTCATGAATGGCCTCCAAGAAGTCCAGATCTCACTCTATGTGATTTTTTTCCTGTGGGGCTACTCAAAGGAGAAGGTGTACTGGACAAAGCCTCACATACTGGAGGACTTGGAGGCACGAATTCAGGAGCTTCTCAGCTTCTCATATGCGACTTACTCGAGAAGACTGTGCATCCCGTCCCTGGTTGTTTGAGGAAACTGGTTAATGCCTCTGGTGCCTACGCTGAAATGTAAAGATTTTTGCTTTCATGTTCCTATGTAATAAGTAACTAGACATTCTAGTTACCTTTCACCCGCCCCGTATAACCATGTGCTGCAGTGTAGTTTATCACTACCCCCTGATGTAGACTATATTCTACCTGTTTCTCCATCTCTTTTCCATCATAGTAGAGTTTCCATAATATCTATGCTCCCTGATCTCCCTTTCCATTGGGTCATTCTGTTTGAGGTTAACTTCCATAGAGAGTGGAAAATACATCAGTGCTGCTGGGAATTAACAGTTGCTTCCCGAATGGAAGTACAGATCATACGCCTACATTTATGCAGGCTACTTAAGTCATAGTTTTACCCTGACTCAAGCAGTTGGCTCATCATTACAGTATCCCAAGTCCATTCCTAGAACTCATTAGGACCATTGTCTGTCAAGAGTACCTAGTCAACTCTACACAATCATTACCGGTAATGATATGTTAAAAATGCTTTAATGTAAATTCAAATATCTTTATCCTGTCTTAATACGAATCTTTGATCAGCCTGACTTGGTCTGTCTGACATCGTACAATTGCTTATAATGCCTGTCCAATTAAAAAAAAAGTCGCCATTGGGATTTTAGTCAACCAATATGTAAGAAACTTTGATTCAATAATTTCTGCAATGATTAATATACTTCACCCCTGAACAATTCCTTTAACAAGCAAAGGAAATTAAAGAGATTGCTAAAATGAATGGATTTGGGTTAAGGACTGTCTAACGCAGTATTTTAAAGTGTGGGCTGCTTGGTGATACCGCAGGGGGGCCATGAGAGACCATTTACAATACATAAATGAAGTTTATTTAGCATGGTTGCATAGTGGATAGCACTTTGGCCTTGCACTTCCATGGACAAGGGTTCGATTCCGACCTCAGGTTTGTGAAGGTGCATGTTCTCCCCATGCTGGGTGGGTTTCTCCCCGGATGCTCTGGTTTCCTCCCACATGTCCAAAGATATAAAGAGCATAAACCCTGCTCATGGTTTACACCACCTCAAGTCCTTGGGTGGGCCACAGGAGATTTTCAGTTTTTGAATTGGGCCATGGCCTTCTTAAGTTTGGGATTGGCTGGTCTAACAAAATGAATCCTGTAAACTTTGTGTAAAAATGTGACACCCTGAATGCCCAGATTATCCCATTAATCATTTTTTTTTATGAGCATGCATCTTCCAGGACTCAAACTGTGAAAGTGTGGTTCTGGGCGCATGAGTAATCATTTTCACACATGAATTGCCCATCGCAGATTGCTGACCTTAACCCTATTAAAAGTCTTTGGGATGATCTAGAGAAGACTTTACAGTGTGGTTAGACTCGCCCGTCACTAATCTTTACTGGAAACATTCTGTGTCGATTAAAAGATCACTTCACCTGGAAGTGCTAACACCTTCATAACAACATCTAACATCAAAAGAGTTTACAAGCTGGTGGGAAGCGGTTATCATGATCTCAATTTCAAACGCGCACACGCACACACACACACACACACACACACACGCACATACACACACACACACACACACACACACTATCTACAACATTTATTTTTCTTTTAGAGAAGTATTCTTCTAAGGAAATGAAATATGTGTGTTTGGACTGGGTGTTCCACAAGAGCTAAACCACACAAACTGCAAACCAACACATTATTGATAGGCTTAAAATGGCACACAAGAGCACTATAAAGTAACACAAATAAAAGGAAAGGAGTTGTTTATACCTGATTTCACTGTCACAAGACCACCCAAATTAGTACAGAGAGAGCTCGTGGCAGCCCTGAGACTTGAACTGTATTGCGTGGTATAATTTGGTGTTACTATTTGTATTGTTTTCTATTCAAGACATTTCGTATTATTATTGGGTAGGTTGCCTTGGAAAAACAGGAGTAACATCAGGAGAGGATAAAATTCAAAAATTAGTAAAAACTAATGAAATGAGTTTTGTAATTAGAGTTAAATGACGTAAACATAAGAAATATACTCATGCAAGCATATTGCAAATCAAAAGCCAATAGATGCTTGAGCACTATTTGAAAAATCTTTTTCTGGCTGATAAAGCGCCTATAAAATCTCAATCCGCTGATTCACGTGGAATCAAGCAGATTTGTTTGTGCACCAACCAAAGTTACTAAATCTTCCATTTTCTTCCGAACAGGCCACTCGATTCAGCACTCCTTCAAAATCAAACAACAGGTGTCTTTGTCAGACTCGTGGGACGAGTGAGAGGCTCTAGGGGGAGTTTGGGTTTCACTCTTTGAAAGTGATATGAGGTGGCCTGTGTTTCCCAGGCCTCCCCCTTCCTCCAAATCTGGCTGCTGAAGGATGGACCACCCAACTCTCAATGCTTTAGGAGAACCATCTTCCCCACCAGCTCCATCACTCCACTGTGAGGAAGTCATTCATTTCAAACCTACATTCATCTCTTCTCACCAAGGAATGAAAACCAAAACACACATGAAATCCAAAAATAAAATAAGTCCATAAGATTCGGACAGTATGCTTTGTGTTTACCATCGGTTCATTGGAATTCTATTCATTTTGTCTCAAAAGGGTCTGTTTTTGGAAAAACTAGGAATTTTGCATTAGGTTTTTTGGGTTTTTTTTTTTTTTTGCATGCACAATTTTTTTCTTTTAAGGCAGATGCTATTTGCACCCGCAGTGGAATAGCTAATTCTACCAGTATGTTCATATCCAGTCATGTTATTTACACTCAGGTGTTGTATAATCAAACAATTTACTTTGACTATTACTGTACATGTTAAACACAATCTAATTTGGTGATGTAATGACTCATTCATATGTAAGTTTCAGTTTATTACTACAGCCTCAGTATATGCATGTTACTAGAAACACCAGTTACAGTACCTACTACTCCTAATCTTATTTGTTTTTTCTTTGTTGCAAAAGGTTCTGTGATTGCATGTACCAGAGTGCAGGCATTCTGTATTCTTTGTATATTCCACAAACAAAAAAAAAGCATCAAGTAAACAAAACAACACTGGAAATTGCTGAAATGACTGGAATTGGTAATGCATTAGTAAAACCTGGAAGGATAGTTCTTGTACTTTCTCATTTTCAATTACTAATACAGTTTGCTGGTTTAACTTTATGTTCAGTTTTTTAAGCACCCAATCATGTACATGGACACAGAAACAATCTATTCTTATTATTTTACAATATTTTTGACCTCATTAATGCACCTTAATGTGCCGTTTTCAGATTCACACCTGACTGCATTATTGTAAACAGTGCTTGTAATAACTTTAGCCTTTTCTCACTGTGATGTTTTTACATTTACTTTACCCTAGTCTTAATATTTGTCTACACTTTGTTGCTTGTGGCAGCATGGTGGCTCAGTGGTTAGCACTGTCGCCTTGCACCTCCAGGGTCCGGGTTCCATTCCCGACCGGGTTCGATAGTCACCTCTGTGTGCATGGAGGATTCATGTTCTCCCCGTGCTTGGTGGGTTTCTTCCGGGTGCTTCGGGTTCCTTCTACAGTACAAAGATTTCCTCAAAAATTGGGGACCGTGGACAGTCTTTAGGAGACTTAGTGACCCTGGATACAGTATAGAACAGTATTGACGATGAGATTCAATTCAATTCAATCCTTGTTGCTTGTACTGTATGTTGTATAATCTGTGAACTAGCTGCTGTAATGTTACAATTTCCCTTTTGGATTAATA
>JAOVVA010000052.1:1942344-1959432 GCA_028565275.1 Leiocassis micropogon | reverse complement strand
GAGAGAGAGAGAGAGAGAGAGAGAGTTAGCGTGACTATAGCCCTGTAATCTGTATACACTTTGCAGTTCTTATTTCAAATGCTTGCGTTATGCACGTTATGAAATTCCGTCTGCTTCTCGGTCCAGACATTCCCAGCATCGGTCAACTTTAATAAAACACGTCATTACTCCGACCCCACACACCCCCCCAAAGCCCCCTCCCACCATTTCTTTTAAGGCTAGAGTATGGGAAGACTGGGGGAGACACGGCGCTGTAGGGAGAAGATCGGGAAGCACCTGCTGTCAGGGAGGTGGAGAAAAACTCTCATTAAAAGCAAAAAAAAAAGGGGGAAAATCCAAAATTCTCGTAACTTTGCGCTATCAAACTAAGTGCTTGAGCGCGTCAGTTTGGTGTGTGTGTGTGTGTGTGTGTGTGTGTGTGAAGTTGACATGCTGAGGGGCTGCAGGCGGCACTGAGAGCGATGTGCGTGCGCGGACACTCGGTCCAGCAGCCGTTACGCATGAGCGCATTCATACTTGTGTATGAACCCGTTTCCCCTTTTTGCTGTTGCTGAGGTAGAAAAGTAGCTACAGCTCGCGCGTTCGCAACGGCACACACACGCGCGCCAAAAAAAAAAAAAAAAAGAAAGAAAGAAACATCTTGTAGTCACGCGCGTGTTTCTGCGTGCCGCACGCAAATTGGCGCGCGCAAAAGAAGGGATGCCGGTCAGGCGTGGCTTGGGGTTGTTGAATATCCGAGCTGATAATGCACGTGGAGCATGTATATAAAGAGGCTGATTGGAGACGATAAGCGGGCATCAGCGAGTCGCGAGTAGCGAGGGGAGCGCGGATGAAGCTGAGCTCGTGCGCGGCCACGTGCTGACTTTCTGAATCGGGTCACATTGACGGCGCGCACCATGACGGAGGTCGGCGGATTCCTCGGCACCATCGACCTGGATTTACCGACTTTCACGGCGCTCGGGAACACGCCGCTGTCCGACTCGCCGGCCGGGTTGAACGAGCGCCTCGGGCTGATCGAGGGCAGACTGCGGCGCGGCTCGCTCACGGACTTCGATCATCTCAAAGGCTTCCTGCGCAGGAGGCAACTGTACTGCAGGATCGGCTTTCAGCTGGAGATCTTCCCCAACGGCACAGTGCACGGCACCAGGCAGGATCACAGCAGATTCGGTGAGGAACACCACACACACACACTACACACCACACACACACACACACACACACACGGTTTCCCTCGGAGCCACAGAGCTGCACTTTGGTGCACCTGTCAGTGTCACTTCTTTGTATTATGCCTCATTTATTGCATCATGCCAACTGCTGAATATTTTTTTTTAAACTGTATATATGCGTATATACAGTATATAACAAAATCCACGTTATATACGTTATATACTGTAGCTTAATATAAAATGTATGTATACTGTTACATGATGCATATCTCTCTATATATAGTACAAGATGTATAAATGAACTGCAGACTTTTCCAGACTTTTGGATGCTGTATTATACTATATAAACTGGCATATTGGACTAGTAAGGACATACAGCATGTATGTTTCAATATATATTCTACTTATCATTTGTGCATGTACAACATGCAGATTTTTCCTTTTATTTATTTAAAGTATATAACTGTAAAGAACATTAATTATATATAGTAATAAGTAAAAATGACATTTAATGCAATAAATGTATGTATGTCAGGAAAAAAAAACACTTCTGAGAAAATAGTATGATGTATATAATCTTAATATAATATGAATAATAATCATCAATATATAACGTAAAGCAATGAATCTAGTATTAAAATATTTATACAAGTTTTTCTTTTTCTTTTCCATGTATACATATATTTTTGTGCATATATAGTGAGAATCTGAATCCTGCTATATTACGTTTAAATGTGTAATATAAATATTATACATTATATGATAAACTTTAAATTAGCTTGAATTCTATGTCAGTTGTGTTACAGTGCCAGTATCTAAGATGCAACGGTGCATGTTGATCTCTCTCTCTCTCTCTCTCTCCCTCTCTCTCTCTCTCTCTCGTTCTCTATACCACCCACCAACTTGAAACCCGGACCTCCACATCTCTATCTCACGCAGCTCTAATTCCCTGTGCTGAGTCGCAGGTGTCTCTCTTTAGTCAAAAACAAGCAAGGGCTGTTTTTTTTTCTGCGCCAACTTGTACAATGGGACGTCGGCTGACTTGAGTGCGCTCACACACGTTGCTAATTATACCTCTAATATAAATCATTCACGGAGTGGTTAGTATAAAAGTGGTAAACAAATGAGGTCAGGGCACAGACATGTGCGTTCAACAGCTATTGTGCAGGTGCAGCCTTGCTCAGGAGGCTGGAATAGCTCTAAATTAAAGCATGACCACTGTGGAATCCAAAGAAGTTTAATGCTTGTTTTTCTCAGCCAAAACAAGCGGTTTTATTGGATTGAGTGTTCGGTGTGCATGTTTCTGGCATCTCCTGATCTGCAAATTCAAGGCAGGCATGGTACGAGCGGGCCATGGCTTTGATTAAATGCAAATATGAAACGTGAATGGTCTTGATTAGCATCCAGAGGTTCTGTGTCCTCTTCGAGTGCCATTTTCATAACTGATCCATGTTGATTTGTAAAGCAGTAGAGGTGTCTGGTGGAATTTTTGATTTAATGATCACATGATATCTTTTTTTTTTTTTTAAAGCTATTTCAATAATGCGTTCAAGAATGTATCAAAAATCTGTATCAGTTTTGGCTGGTGATTTCATTAGAAAGTAATATTTCCAAGCAAAAAGATGAAGTTTTTTTTAAACATACTAGGTGGATTGGCAAACGTAAATGGCCTTTACTTGTGAAAGGGCACATGTGTATACTGTATGGTGCCCTTCCAGGGTGTTTCCCAAATCATGCTCAGTGGGGTAGAATCTGGCTCCACTTCAATCCTGACCAGTATAAAGCAGTTACTAAAGATGATTAAATGTCAGCCTGTGAAAGGAATTGGCCGTCTCCTATATTACTTGTACTATTATTTTTCCTAATGGTTTATTCAGTTAACCTCATCTCTGTTAACTCCTACATGGCTACTCATAAAGTGCATTCATACCAGAGCTGCAAAAGCATAGTCTCCACATCATGTATCGTCACAGTAGTGAAGACCGTTGTCTCCATCAACCTCCAGGTTCTCCATCCTCCAAACCCAAAAACCAGAGACACAAGCTGCCGTACTAGCCAGTAATGTATTCCTTTATTGAAGCAATCTCTTCAGGGACTATGGACCCTGATGAGACCTGGGTAGTGTTACTGTAATCGTTCATACGTCTGGTTCTTTACATCCATTAACAGGTTCATCATGTTTCTATAATGCAAAGCCAACATCCAAAAAAAAACAAAGGGTGCCATTTTTCTACTTCAAGAACAGCTCTCATCGTGATGTCTGTTCTGTTCATATGGCGTACATCATAAATACATCTTTGGGACTAATGCTTAGATGTACTGAAGTCTGGTCATTGTCTCATCAGAGTTTCTCTATGGCAGGTATCCTGGAGTTCATTAGTCTGGCTGTGGGGCTGGTCAGCATAAGAGGGGTGGATGCCGGACTTTATCTGGGAATGAATGAAAAAGGAGAGCTCTATGGGTCGGTAAGTCAACCCTACACAAACCCCAGAACCACTCGAGCAGGCACCTGCATGAGCACACACCTGCACCCATGAGCTTCGAGTTTTCACGTTTGTACAATGGGATGGCAGCCAACAGTATAACTACAGTCCTAGTTAAGACGATAGCTATCAATTCACCGTCCCTTAATCTCAAGTCTGTTTCCCATATGATGCAGACGTGAAAAACACCAATCCAGACAAAACAGGCAGCGTTTCCAGCACTGCGTATCACGCCATTTCACTGACATCAGACAGAGCTGGAACAGCACCAGGGGCCCCTGAGAGCAAAAACAGTCGGCCTGTTCGAGTTACCTTGTTTTTGTCTTCTGAAGTTGAGAAAGACATGAGAAAGACCCTCGCAGAAAGCACCATGAATCCTAAATTAGAAGGATAGCCTCTTCATTTTGCTTCATAGTCACTAAAATATTTACATATTTCTTGGATATACACAAAGCACTGAGTACACACACACATATTAGCGATATATGGTCTGTGAGTGCTCTCAGTTTCTTGTATATTCCCACACAGGGAAAGTGCTTTACTTCGGTCGAGTGCTCAAATGGTAACAGAGACCAGGTTGGGCTACGAACCGAGTCACGTCGCGTGTGTGCTGGTGGCGTGCACAAAACACCATTTATAGGAAACTCTTCTGCCACACAGGCCCTCTGCATGGCTGTGGGAGAGACATGCTATCAGATTTCCCCCCCCAGATAATAAACCAGGGCCCTCGACAAGTGTCTGTGGATCTTGAGAATCAGAGTGGGCTTATTACAAGACAGGGAGAGAGGGAAAAACGACTTCACATGTAACACGAGAACGCCTTATTAAAATCACTGCAGTCACAGGTTAATTCACAAACTGTGCTGGAAACTGCACAGACACAAGCAGCGTTTCTCAGGCAGGATGGAGGTGTAGGAGGATTGATGCTTGTGTTTATAAACTGTGAAAGGCTTCCTGGCTAAATGAATTGAAAAAATAATCGATTTGAATGCTAAAGTAACAGCACGTATGATTTAATGCACCCTATGCTAATCTGCGCCACTTGGCTTTTAATGCACTTCACTAAGAGCATGATTATTGGGTGTAGACTTCAAAAGTGTTCATTGGTATTAGACATTAGCCTAGAATATTCTATTCCATGTCAATTGCAATAAGTTTTATAACTGCAAATATCAGCACCCAGTCACTGGGTCATTTAATTAAAATTTTATATATTCATCATTTCTACATATCACTCTGTTTATCCTGGCCCACATCTGACCAACTCAACTTAAGATTTTAATGCAATTTGTTCAAGCAACTTCTACAATGTCCAGCCACCTTCGCTGGTCCAAGTGAGCCGCCTTAATACTGACACTTGAGCCGGAGCCATTGCATGACTGCTTTTTTGGCAGGAAACCTGATGTAAACCCCAGTGCGCTCCATTGTTCTCAGCATCGCAGTCAGCCAGCGTAGGTTCACCTGCTGAACCCCGAACCGATCGCTCATTTAGTCCTGTCAGTGGTGTGGTAGTAGCAGGCCACACAGGAGTTCTCTCTGGCTGCTGTATGTGTGCATGTAAGCCCGGGGTGGTTGCATCACAGTGGGAAATGGATCGAAAGGTTAACAGGTCCAAAGAGCTAACACGCTAGCTGCGATGAGTTCCTACAACAGGCACCTGTTGCCCAACATCAAACACTTGCCATGTTGGGGAAATCAGGTAAAGTGCTGCTTTTCTCACCTGTAAGGAAGTCACTTGTGTAGTTGCATTCAAATCAGCAGGGACGGTTGTTGCCTGGACAATGGCGTCTCTTCTAGAAGGCTTTCGAACCATGAACTTATCTGAGTGAACATCATAAAACTGAGAGTGATAGATTTGTTCTGTTCCCAGCTGTTTCCAAGTCTAAATGCTCATTAACTGTAAAACTCTGAAACCTGTTCTTATAAACTGCAATACAATTTGGGACGACCTAATTCACCAAATCATCTTGTCTTTGGCTTTCTTGCAGAAAAAGCTGACGGCAGAGTGTGTCTTCCGTGAGCAGTTCGAAGAGAACTGGTACAACACTTACGCCTCGACGCTGTACAAACACACCGATCCCGAGAGGTACTACTACGTGGCCTTGAACAAGGACGGTTCACCTCGAGAAGGCAGCAGGACTAAAAAGCATCAGAAGTTGACCCACTTCCTGCCCAGGCCAGTGGAGATCGAGAAGATCGCCCAAGCGTACAGGGATTTGTTCCAGCACAGGTGACCAAAAGTCCAGCCAGGACTGGAGGAGCGGGGAGGGGTGAACGGGGAATCTGAGAGAAACTTAAGGTTTTTACGGAGACCCTCCTTTTCTTCCCTCACGACTGTTTAGATTTGCCTTCTGGTCCAAAGCAAGGAGTCCCTCTCCAGCAGTGACTGAGATAAACAGTACGTGTGTGTTCCTGGATGGATCTGTTTCCTCTCCTTAATGGGTTTCAAACCACAGTGCAGAGAGGACATTCCTCTATCCGCCACCAGTGCCAAGAGGTTTCTAAGGGAGAGGTGTTGACTTCAGGGGCCTTGTGGTGTCATGCAACCACCTCATCCTCAGATAACTTAGTAGTCGGTTTAAAAAAAAAAAAAATAATAAAATTCCTGAGGAACCACTCACGATGGAAAGAACCACTTGTGAGCTATGCTCCAGATTTGGTGTTGGCCATTTCAGTACGTCTTAAACATTTGCCAGGGTGAAACTCGGATGCTTGTCACTTCTAGCAACAATAGCACCATTGAACTCAAGCACAGGCGCTAATCCCACTGAGAGTGTCTGTGTAAACCCATGCTCACCTTTATAAGGCGGTAGGCATGCCCAGTGAGCTTCGCCAAGGGACCATGGTGCTGATCCTTTAGTGAAAGCAAATAATTACGGGAACATTTATCTAGGTGGACGAGGACAATTTCTTTAAAAAAAAAAAAAAAAAAAAAAAAACATACAGTGGCATCTCACTAAGAGAAACATAAAGAGAGGTCTTTTTTTATATTTATATATACAGTATATATATACATACAAATGTATATTTATGGACACTTGGTAAGACAAGTGAGAGGTACTGCTAAGTAATAAAACTGGCAAATTTATGGAAACAATCACTAATAAAAAACCAAACCATTAAAGACTTCAGGGTTTTTTTAAGATAAAGGCCTAAAAGACCACCAAAGAGAAACGAACACCTGTCTGGACAGAGTGGAAAAGACCATCTCCAGTGTGAAACACGGAGATAAATTAGCACTTAGAGAATCCACTCTGTGATTTCACTCCTTTTCTTTTGAAGGTTCTGGAAAAGTCTGCTTGTTGACGGATTAAAAAAAACAAAACAAAAAAAAAAAACGAAAGCACACACTAGGGGAAACAAAGGAATGATATTTCTATTGAATCCAGGGAAAAGCTACGGCATATGCGGAAAGGTTGAACCGACAAGGTGTGAAGTGTAATGTAAGGCTGTCAGGAACATTCTTGTTGTGACGAGTGTAAATATGGATGAACTTATTTATAAGATGTACATTGTATTTATTTTCTACATATAATGTAATTCTAAATCTTTATATGAATATATATTTATTTATTTCAAAAAGTCTCTATTTTGTAATGAACTTGAAATGATAAGAATTGTAGATTCTACTGAAAGTATACGAAAGGGTTTGACATGAATGAACGACAATAAAATTGTCCTGCTATTGATTGCTCGCTGCGAGTGACTGTTTCTGCTTACAGATAAAACGTTTCTCTGATAATTAAAATGTTCTGTGGAGAACTATCGGGGTCGGCTTGTTCATTGCACCGAAAGCAATTTCTTCGGGAAAAATCCAGCACTGAGGATAGAAATGCCTGAAAGAGCAACGGCTATTAATCTAAGAGGAGGCATGTCTGCGCAGTTACACGAAATACCTTCAGCGCAGATCACAGCCGCTACACCAGGGATGAAAGTCCATCTGATAAATGCCTACTGCTCCAGAGAATGTGAATTCCAGAGCAGAGCTGCAGCCCTGCGTAATCAATCTCTATGGAGATGTGGATGATGGCTGATGATGTAAAGAGACCGTGCTTGGCTTGAGACACCTATGAGAAAGTTCTCCCAAAACAGCCAGCTGAGGCATAAATCAAAAGTGTGTAGCAAGTAAAACAATGAAAGGTGGGCCGCTGGTTGACACAACCTGCTGAAAAATAGGGCTTGGTGCACGAGAACGACGATTTGTAATAAAACGTTCCCTCCGAACAGATCCAGCGTGTTTTTCGTTTGGCGAAAAAAAAAAAAAAAAAGCACTGGAATCCTGGAACGAGATACGGATAATCTGTGAAAAATATGATCAATGATATGATCTGCGTCGAAATTGGCACGGCCACGCTTGGATACTTTTAGCATTAATGCATATTCACGCACCATGAGATCAGCAGCGGAGCCGAAGAACACAGATGAGGGGAACAGCTGCCTAGTGGCCAGGAGGAATGTGCTGCACATGTAGGCTAGTGGTAATCTCTGAAAGAGGGGATCAACATTTCAACATCTGCAATAGTTGTAATGTTTCACTCTTTTTGTGAGCTGTGAATGCGTGTGTCCCTGGGGGAAGGAGGAGGCGCGGGAAAGGGGGGGATAGGGGGTGTTCGCGAGGGCCAAATGGAAAACCGAAAGACCCCGAGTGGAAGAAATCCTGGCAAAGGAAAGATAGGAATGTACAGAAGAGGTGTTGCAGATGAAGGAGGGATGCTCCGTGTGCTGAGACTACAAAAGTCTGAGTCAAGTCTCAAGTATTTACTTGTGCACTTTTACAACTTGATTTGTTAGCCACAGATGTTTTTACTGTTTTATGTATATGTATATATATATATATATATATATATATATATATATAATTTCTAGAGGAGTGCATATTGTACCCTGTACCCTGAAGACATGACTGGACTGATCTCAAAAGATGAGAAACTATAAACAAGCTGGGTTTTATAATTTCTCATCTTTTGAGAACATTATTCAAAACAGACCAAGTCTTTTTTTATTAATCACTTTGATCAAACAGGTCTATTCCATGTCTGTGGATTTCCTGATCCTCTACTTTGAGCCAAACCCCAGGACAGCTTCCTGAATGATTTCAGGGTTGATCTTGGCTATTAAAACAATATACACTGGACAATGACTCCCTTTAACTATAATTTCCCTTATATTAGCCACTTCATGGCAAGGCCTTGTATGCGGAAGAGGGACGATTGCACTTTCCTTCGAGTGTTAAGCTGCCCTGTGCTGCAGAACGAGCTCTTAAAGATGTCGTAGCTAGCTTTGTGTATCTAAAAACAAAAAGCTACAAAAAATTATATATCCACACTATGTGGTCAAAAGCATGTGGACATCGGACCATCTCATTCGTATGTGCTTTTTCAATTCAATTCAGCCTTATTTATATAGCACTACTGTTGCAAAGCAGCTTTGCAGAATCAAAAGGATGAAAAGTTTGAGGAAATATGTATAAATTATAAGTTTGTCTATTGAACCTCCCATTGCGGATTCTGTCCCCCATTTGGCGTTATAACCTTCACTCATCTGGGAAGGCTTTTACCCCTTAAAGCACTAAGGTCAAGGATGTTGGTGTTGCAGTTTATTTCAAAAGTGTTCAGTGGCGTTAAGGTGTGCAGCCCATCCAAGTTCTTTCTAGTAACAAACCATGTGTTTACCGAGCTTGTTTTGTGCACAGGGGACACCGTCATGCTGGGACAGGTTCAATGCTCTCCATCGGTAAAGGGGAATGGTAATGCAACAGCATTAGTCCATATTGTCATTTTTTAAAATCAATTTATTTGGAGCTACAAGACCTACAAAAGCTCAAACAAAAACATAACGTAAAAAAAATTTGTGCAGTGGTCCACATTAGAAAGTCAGTGAGTGATTATAGCATTGTTTCCTGCAGCAAGCACCGAGTGTATGTGCATACACACTTTATTGCCAAAAGTATTCGCTCACCTTCCTTCATATACATATGAACCTTGATGGACCTTGCTTTGTGCACTGGTGCACAGTCATGTTGGAACTGGGATTGTTTTATTGGGAGTTGGGTTCAGCCAAACTTCTAATGAAGTTCCAGTGAAAGGAACTCTTAATGCTTCTGCATACCAAGACATTTTGGACAATTTCCCAACGTTGATCTAACATGATTGCACAAAGCAAGGTCCATAAAGACATGGATGAGCGAGTTTGGTGTGGGAGACCTTGACTGGCCCGCACAGAGTCCTGACCACAACCCAATAGAACACTTTTGGGATGAATTAGAGCGAAGACGGCGAGCCAGGCCTTCTCTTCCAACATTAGTGTCTGACCTTACAAATGTGCTTCTGGAAGAATAGACAAAAAGTCCCATGAACACACTCCTAAACCTTGTGGAAAGCCTTCCCAGAAGAGTTGTAGCTGTTATAGCTGCAAAGGGCAGGCCAACATCATATTATACCCTATGGATTAAGAATTGGCGAGCGAATACTTTGAGCAATGTGGTGTGCGTGTGTATATATATATATATACACACACAAACACAGTGTGCATGGGTCAAACCAGGACTTTTGATTGTCCATAATAACAGAACAGTTATGAGAGTAAAAACTACCTGTATTTCTCCATATAATCCCCTGCTACACTAAAGCACTAATCTCAGTGTTTCACTAGTGCTCTCAAGGTAGAAATTTTCTCAGTATGCTGGAGGCTTGATCAGACTGCCTGCTTCATGTCTGAAACGCTGGCCTCCCAGGAACTCCTTTAATGGGCCAAACATGTGGAAATCACTTGAAGTGAGGTCAGGGCTGTATGGGAGCCAGCTGAGTTCCTATAATGTGCAACTGGTGTTGGTGAATGACTGTGTACAGTTCCCACAGACTTCTGATAACTTATCACCAACTTACAGATGATTTTTTTTCGGGATGAGGTGTTCCACTCTCTGCAGTGGGCTCCGAGCCACCTTGGCTGTGATCATTAATCATGTTTTTTTCCAAAAAAAGGTTTTACGGCAGCTAAGAGCCTCATCACCATTCTGTGCTTGAAGTAAATTTTAATGAGTTACACATACATATCGTACCAGTCAAAAGCTTGGACACAAGTTTGGATTTATTTACATTCTAGAACAATACTGAAGATTTCAAAACTATGAAATAACATACGGCATTAGGTAATTAAGTAACAAATACAGCAGCAAGTTACTTTATGATGCGAGGGTCAGATGTTTTGGAATAGTTCTTTGGAATAGCAAGAACAGTATTGTGTCAAATGCATTTGCAAAACCCATAAAGCCCCATGATGAAACTGTCTCTCATGAAGACCAGGAAAGCAAGACCAAAACTTACCTCTGCTGCAGAGAAGTTGTTCATTTAGAGTCATCAGCCTTAAAAATCACCAATTAACAAACAGCACTTCAGATTAGAGCCATTATGAAGGCTTTACAGAGCGTAAGTAGCAGACATCTTAATATTAACTGTTTAAAGGAGATTATTGCCCATTTGGATGCCTTCAGCATTGTTGTACAATGTAGAAAGGGGGGAAGAAAAAAATAAATAAATCAGGAAACACCATGGAATTAGAAGGCGTGTCCAAACTTTTGACTTCCCCCATACAGTATATATTGCACCCCTAGTGTGGTGCTTTATCACTGTTGCAAGGAGTGTTTGCTGTGCTGGGTTGGCAGTGCTATTTTATTAGGGGTTTTCTTTGTTTTTTCGATGTGCAAATTTTATATACCTTCAGTTAATAACATAACTTAAGTCGTGATTCAGTCAAGGACAAACATGTGAAAGACACTTAAAGGCTGTGATACTTTTCAGGGGTTTTCACAACGCATGGATGATCACACTTACATCATTATGATAAATATATCTGTTAATAATCATATGGCACCAAAAATAATCCAACAGGATTTGTGTGACCAAGTTGAATGCCTTCTGGTGATTTAAAAGTTTGTCACCTGAGCTGAAGGATCATGGGATTGGAGCCTCAGACCACCGACGAGGCAAGGTTTGTAATCTACAGATGGACGGATGTATAAACATATCTAATGACACCAATGACAGTACTAAATGCAAATCACCCTTTTGGTCACTTTATTTAAATGTAATATTAAATACTTATTCTAGTAAATAGTAGATCAGATAAATGGCAAAACAAGTGGATAATATTTGCTAACATGAGAACATTGTGAGGAAAATGAAAAGTTGATCTAAGTTTCTAAAATGCATCCTGTGCAAACTAGAATCCAATTAGAAACATCTATGCCAGTATTATCTGTGCTGAAAGTTGAGTACGGTAGCCTTAAGGCCAGCCAAGTATGGTTAGTTAGCATTAGAAGATAAATGCAGCCTAACCATTTAAAATTTGCCTCGAAAATACAGGAGCACGACCAGCCATCTCAGAGCGAGAGAGACGAGAACCCGCTAAGACGAGCGGGACAGAACAAATGAACAGTACGACACTAATGCTAGGCATCACTTTACAACAAGGGATTAGAAGATACAAAAGTCCAGGGAATCTGGCAAGCAGTTTTAACAACACGGGCATTCCATTACAAGTTAAGCAACGACAAGTGTAAAAGCCTAAAAGCAGGATAGAAAAGAAGAGTCTGTTCAGTGTGTTTGAAAACAACAAACTGTTGATGTAAGGCCATCACTGCATCTTTTTTTTTCCTTCTTTTTTTTTTTTTTTAAGGTGTTTAGAACAGTGCGTACTGAGCACTGGGCTTTCACAGCACCACTCATCATCCACTAGTAAACAGATATTATGCAGTACCTAATACGATTCTTCTAGATCACTTAGAACATACGTAATGAGCAACACTATGGTCCACAGAGGTTGTAAGTTCTTTGTTTTTTTTTTCCTTGACCTGTATATAAAAAACAAAACAACAAAAAAAAAAAAAATCAAGTAATGCACAGCCCTTATTTAAGGGGAAAAGAACAATGCAATGCTTAAAAGCATTTTGGGAGAATATTTTAAATATTTTGAAGAAAGAAAAAAAAAAAGGAATAAAACTTAAACACTAAGGCTGTATATACAGAGAATTACAAACCATACTGCCCAAAGTCTTTTAGATATCCATCCTAGATTTCATCATGAGAGCTCAAAAGGGGCAAAAGAGTCCAAGGTGGTTATTTGTTAAGATGCCCACCACACAGAGGCTGGCCAAACACAGGCATGGTTTCTTTTGCTGAGGGCATCTACAAGCCCTTTGACGGCCCAGGGTTCTTGCCTATTTGGGGGGTTGGCAGACCCTGGAGGGCACCCAGCTGTTGGTACAGACCCAGCAGGTCCATCTGATTCATTCCCCCAGCGATGCCGTTCTGAATGGCTAACTGGTTCATCAGAAGTCCCTGCCTGGCAAGCGCCAGCTGCTGCTCCTGGACCTTGCGATTGGCGATCACCTTCTGCACATACATCATCAGCTGTGGAGGAGAGGAAGATAAGGCAGTGGAATTAAACTGATGAAGTGGTACAAAATTGCAGCAGACTGGAGGACAGATTGCTGTTGCAAAAGACTCGCAGACAAAAGCAAAAGGAACATTTTTTTTGGGGGGGGGATGGAAGAATTAATTCAATACAAAAATCTTTCCTTTTTTTTTTTTAACATGTACCTTAATCTCCTCAGAGCTAAATTTTAATCTTTTATAACTTGTAATTTCCCCTCACTGCTTCTCTTTATCAGCACCTGATAACTAATGAACTTCTTCAAGGTCTTTAAACAAGAAGGTTTGGCAGAGAGTAATAAGTCAGTGTCCTCATATGAGGATCTTACACGGCTATTCGCACAAGGTAGACAGAAGAAAATGTGATTCTCTAATATGAGAACAGTGGGGACTCATGAGGTTAAGCTTCAGGTTTAAGAAAGAATGAAAACTCAATATTTGTCATATTTGTTATTTTTTTCCCTCTTTGCATTCTGTGGAAAAATCTCACGCAAAAATGCAAACTGAATCTCCCTCAGCTAGTCAACTCACTATTAGGAATGTCTAAGAGAGATGGGTTAACTAATCTTCAGCTAGCATTAGAATAAACATGAATTAACCATTACCATTGTCCAAACACTCAACATACCTTCAACTGAACTTTAACCCTAAACCAAACCCAACCGTTACTCTTAACCTCAAATCTGCCTGAACCGTAACCCAAACAAGTCGTATTGTTATGAAACGCTCTCACCAATATCTCATGTACAAAAAGCTGAGTCTGTTGTATGTTATCCAGATTGAGAATGAACAGCACAACTTTGTGTAAAATGAAAAAAAAATAATAATAAATGGGAAAGAATTATGCCATATATATATATAAAATAAAAGAGACTACCGTCTGTTGCTTGTTGAGAATGTCTCGGTACACGGACTCTCTGTGCTTCAGCTCCATGTCGATGGATGCCTGTCTGGCCAGAGCCATGCTCTGCACCTGGGTTTCCGACAGATTCGGATTCTCCTTCCACTGCCAAACACAAAGCCACCTGTTAGTCTGGGCTCTCTGAAGACACGCACACACCTGCTCGCATATAAACCATATTTGTGGCGCATCCATAAACATGGAGGAAACATCTTATGTCTTTGATATACCTACTCAATTGCCAAGCAAAACTTGCACACAAAGAAAAAAAGAAAGAAAAAAAAAAAAGAGAAAGCTGCCTGGAACAAAACATTTTTCTAAGAACTGACAGTTGATTATGATTTTTAGGTTTCTACACAAAAAACACAATTTTGTTAAGTGTCACCCAATTGGGTGTTAAATCAAAAACCCCATTAATGTTTTATTTATTGACCTAGATACACGAGATTTAAAATGCGTACAAGCCTAGTCATAGCAAACACATTAACAACCCATTTTACATTCTCCGGTGCTCTACTTACCACCTGCCCGACAATGTCCTCAAACGGCTCCCGGGGCAAAGCCTTCAGAGCGTTGGTGGCTTCCAACACTTTCTGTCGACCCTGGTTGATCAGGTCCTTCAACGTAGAATTGTAGAGACGACAAAGAGAACAAAGACAACAGATTATTATCCAAGCTGGTTTGAACTGGAAATGATATTTGCACTGTTAAGCGGAAAGGGCATCTCCTTTCATAGCCTGAAAATAGAATCACTGCGAAACAGTATATTATTATTATTTTAACCAAATTGATGCACATTAAATTGTAAACGTTGTGTATTTTACTTTAATCATTGTGATTTTTCCTTGTTGCTTATTGTTGTATAATTTGTAAACTGGCTGCTGTAATAAGAAATGCCCTTTAGGATTAACACATCTACGTGTCTATTACATTTCAGAACAACTCCTGTAAATGATTTAAGGATAAATTAGCTCACATCCAGCTTAATAAATAAGGTCCAACGACAGACACCATCTTCTGTTTATAATCTCAGTGAACATACCATACTTTAAACAACACAAAGGCAACCAAAAATAGCAGTTGGCACAGACCTCCGCCCGCTGTCGGGTGCCCAGAGAGGCGCATTAAATTAGCTGACTAACGGTGGCATGCAAAGTGTGAATGCGGTACTCATTACGAACCTCGAGCTGCTGGTTGGACATGGAGGCCAGAGCTGCCACGTTGAAGGGGAAGTAGCTCGACGATCCGATGCCGACAGGAGGATACGTCGGCTGGTTGAAGCGCATGGAGAGACCCTGGAACACATATCAGATTCAATCCTGTTAGTTAAGGGTGGACGGAGAACATGCACTAAATGTAAATATACTTAAATATACACCAAATTTCAGCTATCCTGCTTTAAAAAATATATTTTAACCCTCACATTCGTCAAAAAGAGTCATTCTTTTCTTTGATATGAAACTTAATCAAAGCACACTTGGACTCTGACTTCACTTTTCCGCCTGCATGATGTGTCCGCCATCTGCCGCCGAGCTGCGGCTAACAATAACCGTCACGCCTTTCTTCTGCAGCCGGCAGACGGCGATCAGCGGCTCAGAATGTGCGTTCGGAAAGAAAGAAAAAAAAAACGCCAGGGTGAACATTCACCTTACGTCTGCGTTCAACAATCCTCTTGCTCAACCAGAGGTCAGGGTCTGTGCATGAGTTCACCCCTTTAGCAGACGCTTGCCGCTTATTCTCTGTACTTTTTTTTTTTTTTTTAAGGAGTGTGTGCTTTTCATAAACACACCCTGATGGTAAATGACCAGTCTCCCAGATGTGAGCCAGAGCAGGTGTGCTGCAGCAGTGAGGGGGTCAACACAGCAGAGCTGGCCCTCAACTGTACACATAATGTAAACTGTCATCTATGTGTTATAACATTTATATTTATATGCCAATATATTGTTAAACTAGCAGCACCTCCAAAAAGGTAATCATTTGTCCCCTTGTGGGGAGCTTTAAATTACATAACACCTAATTACACCTCTTCAGCCAAAAGTGCCACCGAACCACAGGTCAAGTTGCAATATAGACATATTAAAGTAAAAAAAAAAAAAAAAAAGATTAGTATGGCTTTAAAGATTTGAAACACGTCAGACTAGATATAAATACAGTATATACTTATAATTAAACTTCTTTTTAAAAACTCCTTGCATAAAAAAAAAGTGTGTTTATATGCCAATTGGAATTTGGGGTCTCCTTGGTAACCTAAAACATCCATCACAACACCAACAGTGAAAAAGTGGAATGTTCAACTTTTGTTTTCACACGAGTATATATTTCTACAGGCGTGGAGCTCTTAAGCAAGATGTCAAAAAGAAGGTAAGACTGCGGTTGGCGCGCAGTTGATTGCTGCCGCTCCGCACTTCCCACGTCCAGCTAGGCTGATTACCATCGGATCAAATTTCGATCAGCACTGCAGTGGCAAAGAAGTGGCACGGTTAGCGCTTCTGAACCACTTTCCTGGAATCCAGCTGCCCATCACCATGGCAGCTACAGATTTTTTTTTCTCCAAACGGTCCACCTGAATCGACAATCAGCCTGAGTGCTAAGGATACTGGGATTATCCTGAAGTCCAGACACTCAACTAACTCCTTCACGTGACTATATAATGACTAGTTTGATCATAACCACTCTTCTCATACTGATTCTTCCTACTTTCAATACAGCCGTGTCCATCTCTGAAATCTCTCGACGACAAAGGGTCCTTCGTTCCATGGACTGCAGAAGACTGACCAAGCTATAAAACATTCCAACAACTGGATTATGGTAGTGCAGGATTGTCATCTAACTGCCTTATCAAAAGACTTTCTCAACTGACCCCATTCCAGAGTTACGTGTTTTTATTTTTTCATTATTAAGTATTGCCCTATCTAAGATTAAGACATTCATAGACCAGTACATTCCTTTTTTTTGACTGGTTTAATAAGTGTTAAATCCAAAGCTTTAGTAAGGGTGCTGCAAACAAAACCCAGAAGCCATCCCACCTGTGATAAGGGGGGGAAAAAATCATGTTTGCAATCCACACATAAAAAGGTAAATTTTAATAAAAAAATAAACAAAAAATTGTG
>JAOVVA010000052.1:1916092-1931371 GCA_028565275.1 Leiocassis micropogon | reverse complement strand
GAGGTATACCTATGATGAAAATTACAGGCCTCTCTCATCTTTTTAAGTGGGAGAACTTGCACAATTGGTGGCTGACTGAATACTTTTTTGCCCCACTGTATATCCACACTTCTTGCTGTACCACAGGGCAATGTAAGACGCTATCAACCCTCTTCTTGCATACATCATCTCACACATGTCCATAAATGGCTAGAGCACAAGATTGTTCCTGAATGCAAATATCACTTCCTAAAAAAATTATAAATAAAAAAAACTAACTTTTGTGATGCATTCCTCACCTGAGCCAAAAACCTGTAGACATACACCGTCTTCACTTGGCCAAAGCGGTAGACTCTGAAAATGCTCTGAATGTCATAAGACGGGTTCCATGAGGCATCAAAGATAATGACCCTGTTTGCTGCCACTAGGTTGATTCCCAGAGAGCCAGCTCTTGTGGAGATGAGAAAAAGACGACCCCTGAATGAGGGAAAAGAAAAATATGTTTTTACTATCTTAATATAAATGCTTCTCATTTGCATTTGCAGAACTATATACTTTATATAACATCTGTAATGCAGGTTTTGTTCCTTGTATATTGTTGGCACGGGAGGAACCGTCTATCCTGAAGGTTTTGAAATACAAATGAAGACATGGCTTTAACTGGTTCTAGCTAAAGAGGTTTTATCTGTCATCATCTCTACAAGGAAAACCCAAAATGTTCTACAAAACCTATCCCCACCCCCAAACAGACAAATGACTGATTAAGAACCATTTTTCCAAGGAAAGTACAATTTGGGTCTTTTTTTACATGGTAGTTGATAATACAGAAATTTGAGTCATCAGCTTAAACTGAACTCTGAAATCAGGCCTGCAAACGAATTAGGCCATGCAGCTTCACCTGATCTGTGCTTGTAGTTAGCCAGGGTACATATGTAACATATGAGGCATTCGAAGCCATTTTTATGACACATTTGAAGGCGTTTCAGATGTTTGAAACCATTTCCCTTTGCAGATAAAGAGCAAAAGGAGTTGTCTTTGGCTGGTGCACGTCAACGGAAAAAGAAAAATGTTTACCGAACATTGCTGGTGTCATTGAATTCTTCAGCCCATTTCTTCCTAGTCAAGGCATTAGTAGAACCATCCAGACGGTAGTAGTCAATGTTTCTGAACCATTTGCCCTCACCTTCAAAAAAAAAAACAATAACATTACAGCCGGTCAGCACTAACTCACTTTGTACAAACGCCTCACAAAATAACAATGCGGGCAGCCAGGGCCTTGTGCTGCTTAAGGTTTCTTACAGAGAACAAATAAGCTTATACAGTCATAACAAAACCAGTGTGTTGGAAGCAGCGTGATAATTCCTGATGAGCCAGCTGTGTTCATGTACAGCTTAGGTAAAGAATGCGCACAGATAGGTGGCCGAGTGGAGGGTACTCATGTTTGGCCTTTAATATTACTGCCTCCCCCCCATGACTGTGTTCATAACTAACATTACAGTATGGTTCCAATTACTTCTCTGTGATCTTTTCATTACAAATTGCAAAGCCTTAAGCAAACATTTTGGGGTGGGGGGGGAAAGGGGAAAAAAAAAAAGAAAAAAAAAAGTCAAGGTCTAATCATTTTCAAAATGAAAGCAAAAACAGCTGTTGAAGTTTAATTAGGAAAATGACCTTATGCCAGAGGCTTTGGGCCCAAGTGTGTGTAGGATGTGTGTGAAATTGAGACCTTTTAACTTAGATCCGTGTCAGATGTGCACTAAAAGTAAAAGATGGGCTCTTAAATTTGACCACCAACCTTTTAACTCGGTCTTTAAACATAAGAACGGAGGTACGAGACGCGATGTTTGTTTGACCGGGGTTCTGGGTCAAAAGATGACCAAACAAGTTCAGCCTTTAAAAAAAAAAAAAAAAAAAAAAAAAACTATACCACAACTACACTCGGTTTAAACAAGCATACTGTAATGTAGCCCGATCTGTCTTATTAATGTACAATGAGGCATTCATAACATACAGCTCATTGCCAACAATTGTGCCACCTAGTGCAGGCTCTGTTAAAGAGACAGCTGGTTTCATCAAGCTACTGTTTGTTTGAACGGGGGATAGAAAAAAAAAAAAGAAGAAAAAAAACGGCATATTTTGCATGACATTTACTGTGCTTAAATGCTTAGACCCAGAGCACATATTTTTTAAAATAAATTATGCACATCTTACACACGCACAGCTACTATATGCTTTATTGGAAAAGAAACCAGCCAAATCAAGAAGACACGGCATCCTCTCTCAGTTTATTTGAGATACAGCCATCCATTGTAATCCTTCGGTGCAGGCGTTCCAAGGTGCCAATCAACTGCCTACCTTTGTAAGGAGAGGGTTTCTCTTCCTCTTTCGCTCTGCCGGCTAACTCCAGGAAATCCTCAATGAGGTCCAGTGAAATGAGAGACTGACTGAACACCAAACTGAAAAGACAGTGTGTTCGATTAAACCATGCACCATCAGAATAAATGACATGGCACAAGAGATTAGAAGAAAACATCAAACAGTTCAAACTCACACTTTTTCCTCCAGGGCTTCTGCCATTCGCAGAATTTCAAACAAGAGCATTATTTTTCCGGAGTGTTCCAGAATCTCGGCATCTGCTTCGGTCACAAACTCCTTGTACCAGTCAGGAGACGGGCTGCCCGGGCCCGAACTGCTGGCGCGAACTACTAAAACACACACACACACACACACACACATGCATATTTAGTCAATTCCAGTGACTTCAAAGTGCTACACCCACCCCCATAATTTCCGAAGAAGCCAGAAGATACAAAAGAAGACTTTTATCCTTTACCTGCTTTATTAAAATCGCTAAAGTTTAAGGGCTAAATTTACTTAGCGAGTGACTTTAGATAAATATATTTCACCGAACTGCAGATTTCACTGAACTGCACCAGGCACAGAATAAACACCATACCAGAGATGATAAACGGAAAAAAATAGTCTTTTAAACAGAAACCTACATTGCTGTGCATCAGTTTCCAGTCATGCGTTTACTTAAAATTTTTAACTGAACAAACTCTCCTACGGTAATCTCTAGAACAAACTCTACCTACTTGGCGAAAAACATCATATCAGAAAGGTGGGAGTTTTCACAGAGCATAATAAAACAAATTTTTTAGACCACTGGACAGAGATGCATGTATTTTCTCATCTGTTCAGAGTCCACGGTACTAGCTTAGATCAGTTATGTAAAATACCACTAGAAACAAAATGTATCCACCTGCCTTTCAAATCATAAAGTAATAAAATATATCTGTTGTCACCATTTAGTCAGGTAAGTTTGCTGAGAAAACAATACAGGGCCCTTAAATTGAGAACGCGGTCAATCAAACCAAACTTACCTTCTTCTACAGGCTCTGCTCTGTTCCTCCCCTCTGGGTTTCCTCCACGGGAGCTTGTGTTCCACTCCTTAATCACCTCCACGTCGTCACTGTCGGACTTGTCCGAGCTCTCGCCTTTGCCTCTCCCCCGTTTCTTCTTCCTGTATGCGATTTGTAAAACAACATGGATCACATCAGCATAGTGAGGACTAAATGCATCGAACTTGCAGCAAAATTAAACAGAATTTGACCTTTTTGGTTTCTCATCTTCAGAGGTCAGGCTCATTGATGACTCTTCGGTTTCAGAGGCGATAAACTCATCCATGCTGTCCTCATCGAAGTAACCCTTAAAACAGGAAATTACACCTTGGGTTATCAATAACATTAATTCACTGAGCATTAAGGCACAATGCATGAAAATCCTACATAAAAAATAGAACATTTATTTATGTTAAAAAAAAAGTAAATATTTAGAGCATCTACTTAAGAATTATGACCATTTATTTACTGTTATGACCAAATGTGTCATTTTTAATAGACAGCTGAACAATACACAATGCTTTAAGCTTACAGCGCAGCTTAAAATCATAACCCATCACAACACTGAACCTGGAGCATTCAAACGTTTACATTATAGACTCAACTATTTTAAACAATTTGGCTTCCTCAAATAATAAAACCCAAATGAGTACGATGAGACAGGCACGGGAATCGCACAATGTCAGACAGAATTTTTCATCAACGCTGTTGGATTAAATAATGACTTCTCGTTTTCAGTGTCTTATAGAAATGGTATTTGGCTGCATGTTTAGCCAAATCTAACTGGGTTTAAATTTAGCACTGAGAACAGCCACTCAATTACATTAACTAAAGCCAGACTTTCACTCTGATTATAGCCGCGATTCACAATCAGGTGGAGTCTGCGCTGGAGTCGGCACTGGCCTGCAGATCTTTGGGCCAGCCGGTGTTGACATTCGTCACAGAAAATCAAGAAGCGTGAAAAATAGCAGACATGCAATAACGGCTGGAGTGGAGCTCCTTTAAAGAGGCCGAATTAACAGAGCTGAGGCAGGAGCATGAAATGCCTGTACAACGTCAATTCAAAGAACCATCACGACCGCGCAGACAAGGGGGGAGCTGGGTCGCAAATGCCGAAACTTTGAACCAATCGGGCGCGGTCCCCGTGTTTGTTTTGCCGTTACCGTCTCCTGGTAACATGAAAGCATATGTTTTTGCGCATGTTGGGTTCAGTGACAAGTCACAAGTTGGCTAATGTCACTAGCTTGTGATATCCAGTCATTTAGGGTGTGCTCTTTAATTTCTCAGAACAAATCTAGAAAAATGTGTTAGTCAATGTGTTAGACGCCCTGTCTTTTTAGTTATCTGTATGGATTTGAAAAGCTGCATAACGTATTCAATACTCAAGTAGCCAGACTTACAAAATAAGATATAACAAAGTTATGTATAAAACAAGAAACTTTTTTTTTTTTTTTTTTTTAAACCAAAAATGTTTCGTCAGTGCAGAAAAGCAAATCTAAAACTTGTTTTCTGGTTAGATCAACTTGACACACACGCTTGCTATCAGGTTGCTGTTGTTGCTTAGCTCGGCATGCCTGCCTGCCCGTGCGCAGAAAGTGATGACTGTGAGGAAACTGCAGTGTTCTCTGGGTTTGTTTTGGTGCTGATGAAGGAAGAGAGGCTCGTAGCTCGCCAGTCGTGTGCCTTTGTTCATTTACCTTGTTTTCCTTACTGATATAGTCCAGCTGGAGACACCAAGGATGTGTCCAGATTCTGCTGAGCATCTGGAAATCCTGGAAAAGCTTCGTGCCTGCCCGGCCTTTCCCCCCCTCCAAAGCAGAACCGACACCTGCTCGGTAAAAGAGACAGTTTATTGAGCTGTGAGAGTATGATATGAAGCTGAACTACCAAATAAAAATTCTCACTTCCTACGCGTTTTCAAACTTTAGGCAAATATGGATGCTGATGCTTCAGCGCACACTTCTTGTTATAAAGCTTGCTAGTCGGATTAATCAGAATCTATACTGTAGGCGACTCGCTATAACACAGCGAGAAAAATATGTCCAAGTTAAACCTGTGTGTCACAACTCATAGCTATGGGTTTCAACAGTCATCTGTTGACTTTTTGCCATGGACATGCTGTGCTAACATCACAGTTTGTTAAAAGACGATGAGAATCATATAATTGTTCATTTACCTTAGCCTGCATTAACACACTCTACTAGCTCAGCAAAAATGATTGTATTACACAAGCTACTACTTTGTAGTCTAGTCAATTAGATTTCCAGGAAACCAAATCACTTGCAGGGTGGGCTAGCTAATGAATTTAATTTTCTCCCTGCCTGTTATTATACACCATTTTCTAATTCTAGTGAGATCTGGAGTTTAACTTTCCTTGCTCTTTAACATAATACCAGGTCTATCAGTAGTTACACTTTACTGTGACCTGCATGACCGTTTACAGCCATGTTCTCAACTATGCACGTAATGTTTTGTCTGCGTGAAAGCATTCTCTATTAAAACAAATGCTGAGATTATTTTTGGCCAAATGTACGGCACAAAAAAAGCTCTGAAATTATAACTGCTTAACCCATACTGACAAAAAGAAATATTAGGCTATGTTTTTCACTTTACTAAAAAAAAAAAAAAAGAAAGAAAATTTGACCCAATTAAAGCAAGCCTGAACTTGAGCAATAAATTAAGTCTGATTTGAACCTGTAGGTCAGTCCTGCTTGGGAACGAAATGCACGGCATAAAATACACTATCCCGCAGCATGAGGGGAAAAAAAATGCGTGCCACAGCGTCCAGCTGGCGTAATGAGACACCTGCTGGAAATCTCTGCCAAAACTCCTCATTAGGGGGGAAAAAAAAAAAAAGGATGTGGGAATTTGTCTGGATAGGCAGATCCACAGCAGCTGCCATGCAATCCCCAGCTGCAGATCTACTTTAGAAAGCAGCAACATCCAAGTTAGACACATCTTATCTTGGGTTATGTCATGTTCTAAGATACCAATGGCGGCCGGTCAATGAGGGGGGGTGGGGCGCCGTCCCCTTAAAGTTAGGCAGAGAAAAATGCTACTTTAACATGTAATTATTTAACATAATTATTTAATTTTTATATTCATTTATTAATGAAATAAAGTCATTCAGTCACACTGTATTTCTTAATATAATTTATTTACAATAAAAAAAAATAATAAAAAAATCGAAACTGTATGACGTTCATTTGTGTTGGTCTACGTGGGGCGCCGGAAAAACGAGTTTCTATGTAGGCACGTAAATTTTTGAAAAGCATGTGATTTGAGTCTGAGCTCTAACTGGATTTTTTCCAAATCATCCTTGTGGCGCAGCACTGTGCGCCCCGAACCCTCCCACTTTGTTCTTAGTGAATCAATATTGTTTTTAAATATTTGGGCTCGTGTGATTGGACCATTAACTAGACTTATTAACAGCAGATTGTTGGTTAATTTACTGAATAGTGATTGACGTGAAAGCAAGCTAAATATGAGAGAATTCTATCGGACGAAGAAAGAGAAAAAGGTTAGAGCTTGGACCAGATCGACCTGATCTTCTAATTAAGCAGCAGTCAAGTGATTGCGGCTGAGCTTACACTCGGTGCTTTTCCAGCACTTCTTATGGCTATTTATGGGCGAGTTTCATTTTAATTTTGTTTGCGCCCCCCCCCCCCCCAAAAAAAACTTTTTTTTTTGCACCAGCCGCCACTGTAAGATACAATTTTCACCTTTAACTTTTTTTTGATGACATTTTCTCAGGGCAATATTTAGGTAGCAGTTAACTAACAGAAGCTTATTGCATGCAGGATAATGCTTTACCTGTAAAGTGCTCCAGATAGTATCTGTACAGCTTGCACTGCACGGGCGTCATCCGCACCGCCAGCACATACTCGTGCTTAGGTGGCAGGAACTTAGTAAGTGCTGTGTAGTCTCTTCTCTGAAATGGATTACAAAACAAAACATAAGGATTTATTTTGTTGGATTTATCTGGCTACTTACTTGTTACTGATTGTGACATTTCGGGTTGATATTGATACCAAGGTTTAACATGATGATTTGGCCAATAATTTGCTGATGCTTGATTTTGATATTCCTGACGCCTACAACATATTGAATGTACTGTCATAGATACTGGACTCATGTTTTATTTTGTCAGAACAAAGGAGAGTAAAGGCAAGTTTTTGGCTCTCTGTTCTAATCGGCTATCCCTGGGGCTACTGAACAAGCTCCCAGCTCTTCCTCACTCCCTACACCACACCATCTTAGAACGTCGATAGCAAATGGGGGCTGTTTTTGGGGGACATTTTAGTGTCAGATTGCAGCTAAGGTGAATATCAGCTGATTTTTCAAAATCAAGGACCAACAAAGTGGCTAAAGAGAACATGATTGATCTCTGCTGCAAATTGTGGACATTGGTTGAGACCTGTAGGTGTCATGAACCATGTGCTTACTTGGACGCATCCTGCCAGCATCTCGTAGAGAATGTGTGCTCGCTTCTTCATGATGCGCACGTCGACCATCGTTGAGTCGGCGCACTGGCCATTTTGGATGGGGTTGATGAAACGGTTCCTGAACTCTTTCACCGAGCCCAGCAAGTTTTCTTTGATGAAGTTTACCATGCAATGGTCTAAGGGGGGAAAAAAAGGTACATATTTTAATTAAGATAATTTATATTTGACTACTAAAACCCTAGCGCTGTAACTATGTGTCTAGAAGTAGAGCTGGATCCTGACCACTGATCATCTAATTTATGCAGTACTCCATATCTGTACTTACTGAAAAAAAAAATTATTCAGTATCTCGCACTTCTTATCGCAACATACAAAAAACGCAAGGCTTTATCTTTACAAAAAAAACAAACATACATTTAATAAAAGTCCAGGTTGTACAGACCTTTAAAAAAAATCTCTATTTGCACCAGAATAATTATAAACTAAACCATAAATGCACCACCCACACTCGATTAGGTTGTTCTGGAGTGGCGTTCCAGTCAGCACCACTCGTCGCCGGGTCTTAATGGAGTTCATGGCTTTGGATACGGCCGAGGCTTCGTTCTTTAACACGTGGCCCTCGTCACATATCACAAAGTCTGGACCTGCGAAGGGAAATTCACGAACGGTTATGTTACAAAATGCACAAAATAAGTCGGGAGGAAGAACTTAAACAAAGTAAAAAGAAAACTGAAGAATGAATGAGGAGTGGATTATAATCCCTAAAACGCTGAGAACAATTAGGAACATATCCAGATACACACCATGGACAAACACATTCACACCTAGTGTCAATGTTGAGAGGACACTTTAGCACTGAGAACTGAGAGTAACCGCTGTTGACTGCACTTCACCTGGGTTAACGAGTGTCTTTTGGAATGTCTCTTTAAGCTTTTTGCTCTTGATGTTGCGCCCTTGCGTTAGGTTGCGGTACATTTCGTAACCGATGATCATGATGCCACCGTCTTCTTGCCAGCGCTGCAGGGCGTATGCTCGCTCCTGAGGCCTCTTCACCGTGGCCAGCTCGGTCACCTGATAGACAAATAGAGAGTTGTTTTATTTCATCAGATATTAAAAGTTTTTTTTTTCTTTTACTCAGCTGACAGGTCAGTATTTAAAAAATGATAACAAATCAATTATTCAAGCCATTTAATATTTGGACATTGTAAAGCATCTGAATGGTAACTGCTCCTCTGTATTAAGCTCCTTTATGCTAATTCTGAGTTAATACCGCTTCTTGAATAAATACTATTGTGCTGAAATGCTGTATAGTCATGTAGTGGAAACCGCAACCCATCAACATTAATAGTATTATATTTTTTTAGGCTTATTTATAGTTATTCACCAGTTTGATCTTTCACTTGATCCGAATGGGGAATTAAAATAAAGTATGAGAGTTAAGACCTTATAAAAAAAATATATATATTTATTGTACACACTTTGTGGTTACAATAAATAATAAATTATTGCACAAATTTAAATATTGAGTAATATTTTTAAATTAGTATTATGTTCACAGAATAAATCAGGACGGATATGAACCATGGAGTTTATTTCACAGTTAATAGTTCCTGGCTGAAATAGGGGAATTTTTTTTTTCCCCCTTTCCATACAGTCTTTTCGTTCCTAATTACTTTATTACACACCACCTTTATGATTTTGGCATAGCTTCGATTTCTTTTTTAAATTTAATAAAATGACTAAATGGTTGAATGAAAAAGATAATGATAACTATAAATTATATACATCATTTGATATCTGAAGCAATTTAAACAGTTCATTAAGTGAATGCCACCTGGTCATGAGAATCTACAGAAGAGCATTTATGCAGGAGATGAACAATAACTGGTATCTCTGTGCATTCCACAAGACCAATTCTCTACCTCTAAGCACTCCTCATCCTTCAGGCCTTCCTGCCACTTCTCGAACTCGTTCAGCCAGTTGAGGACGGTGTTAAGGGGACACACCACCAAAGCCGTGGAGAAGTTGAGTTTCTCGCAGAGCAGCACGGTGTGGAGAAACGTCACCACCTGCAGGACGACAGAAGAACAGCTGATGCACTGATGATACTTCAGTGACTTATAGCTCTTAAAACAGTCTCTAAAAAAATTTAGCAGACAACAGCCTTACTAGCCCAAGTCATCTTGAATTTCTGACATTTATCCCTGTTTAAAATTGTTAATCCTGAATAACACAGTAACCAAATGATCTAATGGGGAATTTGAACGTGGCATTTACATCAGTATTCTGCTCACGGTTTGTCTCTACATGAAGATAAGACCAGTATTAATGCCAATGAAGCGGATCAGCACTTGGACAACGATCTAAGCAAATATGTGAGAAGAAAAACAAAACGGGCACGGGCATGTACGACCGGCAGTCAAACGGATTTATTTGTCTTGAATGTGGATTAAGTGTAAAGGGTGATTACATGAGCAAAAGTTACAGTCTGATAACGAACAGCCTTGTAAGACCAAACTTCATTACACATTTGTAATGACAATTTGAGAAATGAGAAATTACGGAGGCAAATTAACGCACCACAGACATCCACATTGAACATGCGAGTACAGGTTCTAAAAAGTCAGGGTACAAAAAAAACTGATTCCTTTTCAATCGATCGATGCTCTTTCCAACCCGCTGGGCCTCTCTTCCGCTTACTATCGCTCAAATTTCTCACAACCTTAACGACGACACAGAAGAACACTATATCGAGAGAAGAGTACACTATATCGTACTCAAACACACTCAACAGGCAGTGCAGTAAAAGTGCGGACGATGCATCGCCTGAGACACGACACATGACGCATAACAGCTAAGCAATATTCACGCCCTCATACGATGGCAGCCTCCACCACTTTCCGCATCATATTTCTTGGCTGTTAAGAGTTTAGTCTGCTCTTACTTTTAGCAAAGTAAGAGATTATGAATGATTTAATATAATAAATGTGCAACAATTGTTTAACAAACGCATAGAAAGGGCGAACAGCACCCATCCTTTTCCTTCAACTGAACTCTTGCTGACGGATGAACAGCATTACCTACTGCCTACATACGACAGCTGTATCTGGCCTAGGGGACTTTCCCTTCAGCGCAACGCCTTCCTCAGAGACAAGTCTGAAACAAAAACCACAAGTACTGAACAGTCAGAACAGTGTGAAAGCTATGTGGTTGACTTTTGAAAAGGTGGTATATGTCGGTGCCTCATGACAGTTTAAACATGTGACCGCAGTAACCGCCGCTAATGATAGTTAAAACTCGAGCGTCAGGACGGCCAACCTGGGTGCACTGCTGTATCAGCCAGCATGCTTGTTAAAAATGTTGCACGTGACAGCGCTTCAGTTTTGTGTGTACCGAGCACTGAGGAAAGAGCATTTCCTGTGCCCCCGCTAGCCAGGAAGTAACACACAGTCCTAGCCCCAGGGTCTATTTTTTAACATCAAGTTAAACAGCCACTACCATAAATAAAATCTATCTGTAATCTTTATTATTGTAAGTCTGACAATCTGTGTTTAGATAAATCGAGGTGAATAAAAATCTTCTCAACTTTCTATTCTGGTTGTCAGCGCTATTACCCTTAAGTTTTATTCATGTGTCCGCTTGTTGTTAACCCAATCGGCATGAGAAGGCCTTTTCCCCCCTCGCACCAACTGATGTTGCTGTCGCTTCTTAAATTTAAGGAAACCCCCTACGTTCCCGAACAAATATGCTGACGAATCAAACACGATCTGTATTATTTTACCTGAAGGGTTTTGCCCAGACCCATGCAGTGTGCCAGGATACAACCAGAGCCAGATGACTTCTTGGTCTTTTTCACAGACTCGCAACAGCAATCCCAAATGAACTGCACACCTGCAGGACAAAACCAAATCACATATAGATTCATGCACTATGCCAGAAACTTTTTAAAAATCGGTCTTAAAACTTTTAAACTTTGTCTAAATCGGTCAGATGTGTTAAGGCGGTTTTGTACACTTTCATATTAATCGACTGATTCTTCCTGACTCACCGTCCACTTGATGAGGCTTCAGTTTCGTCACCATGTTTCTGTGGACTTGGACGAGTGGCTCCTTGGTCTCCTCGTCCTCATCCAGCACCAGTTTAGTAGTAATGGGACAGGCGATCTGTGAGGATTCCTCCACCACGATTGTCTAAACGAGTAAGATTATGTATTCATGTGTCTATTATGTACTTTACTCCCAACATGGCAACCAAACTCTGACAAGGTGTGATCAAATTAAATTATCTATTTTTTTTCCCCCTAATTCAACTACAGCTGGGTGCTTCATCCATACATTCTGTATCCAAAACCCATTAACCACCATGGCTCTCAATAAGCCCGTCACTGCGCCCCCGGTCTATTCACCTCTCGGAGTTTTTCTCTCAGCCGCTCTTTTTCAGCTATTCGTTTACGCCTCTCTTCCTCCTCTTTCAAAGCATTCTGGGTCTCGGAGCGCAGCTTGTCATCTTTCAGGATTTTCCGGATCTTCTTGCGGCCTTTCGGCGTGCCCTTTTCATCCCCATCTTCCCCTTCATCATCTTCCCCTTCCTCTGCACTCTGTAAATAAAAAAGAAAAAATAAAAAAAAAAAAAAGGGAAAAAAGCATCAGTGCCACTTCAGCATGTAGATAAAACACACAGTGCTGCACGCCAACAGACACATGGACAGGACCTTGCTGCTCGAGGAGTCGTCTTGAACCTTAATCCGCCGCCGCTTTTTCTTCTTCTCTTTCTGGTAACTCCTTTCGCCGTCTTTCTCAGCTTTCTTGGAGGATCTGTGAGAGCGCATTCATCAGGTTTAGCATCAGACGAAAAAATAAAGATAACAGACTTTAAATGGCGTGTCCCTTTTTTCTAGACGATGATATTTTAGAGAGAGAGCTAGACAGGAGGAATGGATCAGATCAGTCAGCCAAGACTGAAGGTAATTTTAAATTAAACTAAGGATCTTGTTCAGTAAGAAGCTTAATTCTTAAAACGTATTAAGTCTACATAGTTTAGTTATCCGACCTTTAGAGATGGGGAGGGGTGTGTGGGGGGAATCATTTCAGTCATGTATCGTGATTCGTGTATCACCACACTGACTCCAAAATCTTTAAAAAAAAATTCATTATTTTTTTATTTATGCATGTTGCCATTTGAGGCAGTAAACTGATGATGTTCCTCTATAATCCTACAGACAATTCACACACTGGCAGGCAGCACAGCAAATTATTTGTTATTGAATTATAACAAAACCTAAAAAAATTATTAACAATAAATTATGACATTTAAAAATTGTGATGCTTATATAGAATCACAACACAGATCTAATCAGCACCTAGGTATCGTGCTAATATCGTATCGGGAGGTTCCTGGTGATTCCCATCCCTACTGACCGCGTTCTCCGTTTGTTGTTCTTGCTGTCCTCGTCGTCCTCACTTACTCCCTCGCTCAGCGCTGACTCACTCCCTGATGCGGAGCCTGAACGATGGAAGTCTGAATCAGCAGAATCATCGCTGCTCACTGCAGGAAGCAAATAAGGGATATAAAAACTTCAAGACAACAGGTTGATCCAAGAGCATGTGTATACTTCACATTTTAACATTAAGGGGAGAAAATAATAATATTGTTTTCTTTTTTTTTTTGTATTGCAAATATATTTTGCTAATTTATACCCCAGATGGAGGCCTCAGGCTCGGTAAACACTGACCTTTCAGTCTTCCTCTCCTCTTGACCTCTTTATTGCTCTTGGCTGGTTTGTCGTTGTCAGACTCGCCCTCACTAAGCGACAGTTTCTTGCGAAGCAGTTTGTGTCTCCGGCCGGCCTTTTTACCGTCCACTTCCGAGCCGGAGTCCGAATCCTCTTCCTCCTCTTCTGTAAGGAAAAGAAGGTATAATCACATTAAATGAGAAAACAATCACTAAAGCAGGAAGCCAAAGCTGATAGACTTTTTATCTCCCATAAAAAGCTTAGAAAACTATGTTTTCCTAAACCTGAGCAAGTTTTTTTTTATTTTGCACATATCTCAATCCCATTCACATTCAGCAGTCTAAAATGTCATCCCTTAAAGAAGACTCCACAAAGCTGAAAAGATTCAAAGAAACATTTAAGCTCAGACAGAACTGACAACTCCTTATAAATATGCTCAAGAAATTTCTCCTAATATCAATATATGGAAAATAATATATTTTTTATTGGTTAAATAATTTATAAATTAATATTTTTATTAGGATTGGATTATGTAGACTGTAAAAACAATATTATAAATATTATTATAAAATCTTAAACTACCACTGTCAAATGTCACACACACACACACACACACAATTCTTCAAACACAAGAAAGACTCAGAAAACCTATTGAACCTTAACCGGCTTGAGAGGAATGAACTGTAAACAAGTCAATAAGTCACTTACACTTGACATCACTTAGTTTTCAAAACAATACACAGTACTCGCCATTACAGCTTTCTTTTGTTCTTTGCCTAAAGAGACCTTACCTTCACCCTCAGAGCTGCCCTCATTCTTCGCCTTTGTTGAAGACCTCTCCTCTTTGTCTTTTTGGCAGTCTTCATCTTCTGAGGAACTGTCGTCCTCTGTTGAGCAATTGGCTTTGATTTGAGCTAACAGCATCTTCTTTGCAATTCTTTGAAAGAGATTAAATGGAAGTCAGAAATCCATAAACATACAAACATTATCGGTTTTTTTTGCATAAAGCAACTATAAGCCTCTTGAGAAGGGATTTTTTGTTTCGTTTGTTGTTTTTTTATTTCCCCATATGGTCGTATAGTTGATATCAGAACATCTCTAGGATTTTATTATCTTACAAATTGGACATACTGTGGAAACTACAAATACCTGGAAATTATATACATGTTACAAATTCATAATACCTAAAACTTTAAGTCCTGTAATGTTTTGGTTCCCCTTTGGCCGCTGTATGACTGCACAAGACCTCCGGGGTGTGATGTGGTGTCTAACACCAGGACATTAGCGGCGCATCCTTTGAGTGTTGTGTTTACGAGGTGAGGCCTGCATGGGTCAAACTTGTTTGTCCACTGCATTCCGGGGTACTCATTCAGAACCCGGATCAACAACCTTGGGCTATTTGCCTGCTGTGCTCCGTGTGTGGCGGGCTGTGGTGCACTGGATGTTCTGGTCCCTTTCTTTTCCCTTTGGGACAGCGCTGACATTTTTGGCAATTTGTGCTAACTCGTATTCTAGATTCATTTACATGTAAAGTAAAATATTTCAAGCCATTTTAAAAAATAGGCTTGATGTTTCTTTGCTTATGGCTTACAGCTCATGAAAAAAAAAATCCAGTACCTCAAAATATTAGAATATTTAATACATTACGTTCCAAATTATTACGCAAATGATATCTTTCTCTGATTTTCATAATTAGTCAATGCAAATGACAGTCAGTATAATT
>JAOVVA010000052.1:1902039-1915992 GCA_028565275.1 Leiocassis micropogon | reverse complement strand
AGTGCAGATTAATTTGTTTTATTTTTACTTTATATTTTGTATTAATTATTTTTATGTATTTATTTTTTTGGGCTGTAAAACAAATAATTTGAGTTTCCATTATTTCTTATGGGAAAATTTAATTTGGTTCATGAGTGTTTTGGAATACGAGCTTACTTCCGGCACGAATTATGCTCGTAATCCAAGGTTCCACTGTATATGAAATGACATGCAACACATCAGTCCCATCATAAATGGATGCGGAATGGAATATCAGGATGTGAACACATTTAATCGCTTGCAAACGAAAATCAAAAAACTTTTTAAACAACAACTTGGAAATGTGCTGTTTTGGAACTGTGATACATGATTAACTGTTAGATTATAAAAATACAAAAATCAAGGCATTCAGTCAGATAACATGGCAAATGGGTGTAGCCGTAACCATGTTCATACAGTACTGCACAGAACAGATACTTTGGACAAACTTAAACATTCTTATGCTAACCACATAGTTCCATACATGTTCTTTCATAGTTTGAAGGTCTTCAGTAAAAATGTACAATGTTGAACATTTGGAAAATACAAAAAACACAAAGAGAAGGTGTATTAAGCTTCTAAGCTGTACTTTACAATTACATCAGCTTTTTCGTCTTGCATTCCTTCTGTGCCCAGAAAATTATGGCCAGTTTGTCAAGATTTACTAATTTGTACAAGTTTTAATGTTTAGAAGTTAAATTCATAATAAATGAAAAAAATCTGACTTATTTCATGTCACTGTACCAAAAAACACATCAGATTTTTTTTTTAAACCCGTACTAGCAAACTATGCAATACAAAATTATATTATATTATCTTCCCTCCATGACATTCCTTTGACATGATACCCAGTGACTAATCATCGATTCCATTATAGCCGTCCACAGGAAATCAGGAAAGGAAACATTAGTAGTGTGAGGCAACCTGAAATTAATTGTACCTCCTTTCCCCAATGCCGCTGGATGGAGAAAGTGCGTTTAATACAAGACTGACAGATCAGAATTTCAGCTTTTATTTCCTTTTATTTAAACCTCAGATGTGTTAAATGGCGTAATACATGGAAACATTTGTTTGAACTTTAAGTTCCACTACTACAAAGTTGTCTATATAAATAAAAGAAGGAATTGTCTGTACATTGTTTAGAGCTCGCACCTTCAATGATATCTTTACGTTTCATACAATGGAGGACCCGAATCAGTTTCAGAAAAATGTCTGTCGGTCCTGTCAATTTTGCAAAACTGGCTCGATAGAATTAAATAAAACTTCGCCAGTCCTTTGGTATTCGCCTGAAGTTAAACCTTCGTTAAACCTAGTCTATAGAAATATAGAAATATTTTCCTGATTTTCTCCCTAATTTAGTGGTGGCCAATTCCTCCCCGTCACTAGGGGGCTCCCACATTAAGGCTACTACTACCAGCCGACCGCCAGCCGACCGCATCTTTGCGAACTGCTTGCTCACGCACCGTTAGGGGGCGGAGTAACACACTCGGAGGAAAGCGCTAGCCGCTCCTTCCGCGTGCGCGAGCTCACAGACGCCCCTGATTGGCTGTAGAGGCGTGATTAATGTGGGAGCGCAAGGTACCTCTCATCCCTCCCCTCTGAGAGAGCTCGGCCAATCAGCTCTCTCTAGGCCTCCAGCTGTGAGAAGTAACAGCATCACCCGGGGTTCGAACCAGCGATCTCCGGATGATAGGACGAGCACTTTACCACTGCGCCACTTGGAGGCCACTGGTCAGAACCAATTCTTTCAATATCTTTACGTTTGATAGATTGGGGGACCCGAAAACAGTCTCGGAAAATTTTCTGTCCGCATGCATGTCTGTCCAGCCAGATTTTGCAAGCATCACGCAAAATGTTGAGTAGAAGGGAAGTTATGAGCAGTAATGTGGCCAATTATGAACTGCAGGTTTTGACAGCGTAAAGTGATGTTATGCACAGTTATGTGGGGGAATTAATTATTTACTTTAAAATAAACTAATAATAAGCTACTGAATCAATTTAAACACCTACATCAATAAATATTACTTAAAATATTTTAATGGGATTACTTAATATTTTAGATTTTAATCTTTATCCCATCTACTTTTTTGATTTCTTATCCGTGATTCACTTTACAATTACCGAACACTCCGTATTTGGCTGACTGTTCCAGAAAAAGCCATCTTTCTTTCGTAGTCAGCCAAATACGGAGTGTTCGGTAATTGTAAAGTGAATCACGGATAAGAAATCAAAAAAGCCATCTTTCTTTCGTAAACTAACTAACCTTTATTGCTGGTGGTAGAAGCAAAATGAAACCCGTCTACAAAAACATTGTCAACACTAACCAAAACCAAACACACCTAAGCGTGCATTTTGCCTGCTGAGGATGAGACTGAACGGAGACGCTCCCCAAAAACAAACAACTGGGAGAAGCTACGAAAAGCATCACTAAAAAAAAAGAACGGAACTATTTAGTGATGCCAGTGGGTCAACCAAAGCAACCAAATATCGTGTTTTATTTAGTTTGAGACTATTTGTTCCAATACTTCCGCTCACCCAAACATTGGAGATTCTCAAAGGTGGCACCATAAGTTGTTTAACAAACCTAGATGTAAATATCTTTAAATAATAGCTAAAATTATGACCTCTGGTCTTTTTTATCTTTTAATCTCAAACCCAAATGCATGCAAAGTACATGATGATGCAGTCTTCTTGTATAAGAATCACAATACTTGTCACTTTCTGTAATATTCTTAACTGGAAATCACTTGTGCAACAATAAAAAATATTTTTAATATTTTGATATCAAGTCCCCCAATTCAATATCAAATAACGTGCTTTTTAAACATCAATAAATATATAATTTCTGTACACTTTTAATGTCAATCGATTAGCACATCCACATCGCAATGCATGATGTGCAGGAAAGCGATCAAGTGCTGTGATGTATTTGTCAAACTACATTTACTACACAAACAACAAGACGTTAATCCTTTTCGGCTGACTGACCTGATGACTGCTGGAACGTGTCCACATGAGGCATCACAGACTCGAAAATGGGTTTTATCTTCTGCTGATCGCCGCTTTCCTGTCCGGAGTCTGCTGCTTGCTGCTCCTCCTCCTCCTCATCGTCTTCATCGTCACTGGAGGACGACTCTCCTGTGGCATTTTCTTTAGATTTTTGTGACCTCAGTTTTCGCTCAAATGATCTCTTTGGACCTTTTTTACCCTCCTTCTTGTTCTCACCCCCCTCCTTCTTGCCCTCCTTCTCCTTCTTGCTCTCGTCGCCCTCCTCGTTCTCGTCCTGGTCCTTCTTACTCTCGTTCGCCTGCTTCCTGCCTCGTTTAGAAGATCTCTTCGCAGCACTGAGCTTGCTCAGACTCTTGATCTCCTTCTCAAGATCCGAGTCATGATTTGAAGAATCTGATTCTTTACCTTTCTTTTTCTTGGCAGCTCGTTTCTTCGCCTTGGACGACTTTACGCCTGAATCCGATTCTGAATCGGAGGAGGACGCGATGAGCTTGCGCTTCGCCGACCTTTCAGAGGATTGATCAGCTGACTTTTTCACTTTGCTGTTGCCCGTAGCCTTGCCGTTAGGCTCCGCCTCCTGCTCTTCTGAGCTGACCTCCATGCCTTCTACCTGGCGCAGGACCTCTGGAACTTCATCCGAGTCAGAGTCTGACATTCCGACAGAAACTGGAATCTGTGAAGTGTCGCAGTCTTCGTCATTCTCTTTTGTATCATCGGACCTACTTTTATTCCTCCCTTCGGACGACTTGCGTAGAGGGGTCGTTTTCATTCTGGGTGAACGCCGGCTTTCGTCCGGTGACAGAGCACCATCCTTATCTTTCGACTGCATCTTGCTTTCGTCTTTCTTAGTACTTTTAAGGGGGATAGGGGTGAGCTTTATAACAAGCTTTTTACTCATCTTTGCAGACCTCTTACCTGATGCTGTTGACTTTTTGTCAGAGGTCTTACTTGATGTGCTGTCTGTTGAATCCAGAGACTCCTTGTCACCTTCTTGTTTTACACAATCTGAAAGACTCTCAACCATCTCAAAGAGTTCCTCAGGAACAGACGGTGGAACAGACACAATGTCTTTGTCAAGAGAGGCTTCACCAGCTGCTGAACTGTCATCCTCACAGTCAGGTTCAGTCTTTTCAACCTTCGCATTCGCCTCGTTTCCTTTAAACCCACGCTCTGGATTTCCCGCTGAGGATACTGCTTTATTTGTCGTTTCCACTACGTTTTTCTCATCCACGGAGACTTTTAACTCTGTTGGATCCTGATCCGTCTTCCCATCCAGAACCACCTGATCATCTTTACTCTTGTCAACATGCTCAGAATTGGGGACTGCGTTCGCCACTTTCGCATTATCCGCCAACCCATTCCCCTCTCCGTTCTGAACCTCTAGGTCTCGGAACTCATCATCTAGCGCCTCCTCTAAAGTCGCGTGGACCTTTTTCAAGTCGGCCAAAACGGATCTGAAAGCTTTCAGATGCCTGGGTCGGACGGTGTTATCACCAAGGTAGACCGGTTCCTGCTTAATGAATTGCACAAACGTGCTGTTCAGGCCGTTGGTCGTCTCGATCAGTTTCTTTGTCTTTTTGACCAGCTCTTTTGGAACCTTTAACGCTTTGTAAGAAAAGGTAAACGTCCCTGATCCGTCGGAATTAGTGTCTTTTCCGTTTAAAGTGTTTTTCACTTTGCCCTGTTTGTGCTTCACCCCGTCGCGTCTCGCTCTGTCGTGGTCTCCCTTTGGCTTCTGCATACATTCCAGGTTTCTCAGAACTTTGTCGCAAGCCACGACAAGGTCTTGAAGCGGCTCGGGTTGGCACACATAGCAGCGCCACTTGTTGTCTTCGTTCATAATTCCGGAGAGCTCCTTTCTTCCAAGGTTACGGAGAATACATGTTTTGCAAAATGCGTTGCTACAATAGTCACAACACATAAGATTACCTCCTTCAGCACACCACCTAAAAGAGGACAAAGAGATTGTTAGGGTTAACATCTGTTTTCTGCATCTGGTCCTTAACACACAGTGAATAAGAGACAAGTCAACCAAAACTTATCTTTAATGTTATAATAAACTGCCCAATAATAAATAAATAAATATATATCAAATAATAATAAATTATAAGGAGCAGTAGAATGCACATAATTGAGGTTATGATAACAGAGCTTGGGGGAATAAATGATCATTTTTAGGTTCTTTCTACCATAACCCTAAGAAAACAATGCTGGGTTTCCTCCTGCATGAGAGAGTGAGCTAATACTCTCATTTCCTAGTGTTCAATTCCAGCCTCTCGACGACACAACAACAGCTTATGACTAAGCTTGCCCTCATTAAGACTTAAAGAAGCCATATGTTAGACATTTAACAGCTAAGTGCCTGCCTCTAACCTTACACATTATGCCATTACGCACAAACTCAGTCAGTTGTTACTTCTATGTTGTTCTTTGCACAATTACTACTACTTGCACTGTTCTCACTTTTTCTGCTGCACATCAAGGTTGCACTGCATTTCGCTTATTCACTTATGCCTTTTTAAAATTATTATTATAACTTCTGAATTATAATCTTTAAATTCGTCTTGCAGGTTTTTGTTTTTAGTATTGCAGAAGTAACTTTTGTTCAGCTCTTACATCACTCTATGTCTACTGACTTATGTAAAATATACAGTGTGCATTCACATCCACAAACCTGTCTTTGTGTTACTGTCTCCAAAGAGACAACTGTATGTCTAAAGTAAATTTTGTATAAGGCGGCCGCTTTAAAACAATTATCAACCCTATACTAGCGTTAAAAATTTGATTGGCACTGTATAGACAATTTGCCCTTTAGGATATGGATCAGCTGTGTTTCATTAATGCCCACACTACGGCTAGGGGCAAGTCATCTTACAGAACAACCACAAGCATTCACACTGGGATGTTTTCTCTAATGTCACTGTTTCCCCCAAAACTCAAGATGATCTTACGCCTCTGTTTTTTTTTTTTTGTTGCTTTTTGTTTTTTTGAGCAGACTCACCTGCACTGTTCATCCATCCCGTCGTCATCCTTACTGATGTCATCACTCATGTAAAACTTGAAACAAGACTGGAAGGAAAACAAAGTGTTAATCCCAACGCCTCAGACACGACGTGAACATCAGTGCCATGCTGATGCTTGGACTAAGTTGTGGGATATTTACTTTGCAAAGAAGAACTTTGAGTACAGGATGCTGATACACAGAGTCCCTCTGGAAATGATTGACTTGCTGCCCGCACGCAGTGCAATTAACTCTTGAGCACCTAATCTCTTGAAGATGCTCCGCTGGGCAAAAGAGGAAAAAAAAAGAAAGCACAAATAAAGCAAAAGAAAAAAACACCACGAACAGACGAGTCTCTGAACTAGTGACTCACAAGGACGCCTCCTTTGACCCTCTTCTTTGACTTTGCTCCCTCCTTTGTTACGAAACTCTGGGCCTTTGAATTCATCTTTCCCTTCATTGTTAACGGGTTCTGGCTTTACTACAACTACATCTGCACAGAGTAAACAACGCAGTCGGGTAAACACACATGTTTATAGCAGACAGTCCATCTGTCCATCATCCCTGTTGTAAGAGCTCTTACCTTCAGGGAGCTCGTCTATTTCAACTGTGCCATCGTTTGCACTTTCAGCCACACACTCTTGCTCACATTCATCGGCGGACTCGGGCTCGTTCACGACTGTATGCTTTGTTACAACTGCAGGTTTCCTGAAATAACCAGGGAAAAAGAGAGAATATCAAGAAGTTTATTAGCCATGGCTATTAAAAGCATTTACTTAATCCAGGTCATTTAAATGCTCAACATCCATATTTTGCTATAATGTAATCAAAACATCTATATTTTTGCTGTTTTGAAGTCATTTGAGTAACTTTGGAATTTGATTGACCCATTATTGAATTTTCCATTAGAGAAGCTCCAAAAACATTTCACTGTGTTTTAAATAGTGGTTTCATTTTATAGTGCGCATTGTAATAGGTTGCTACAGCAACAGTGTCAACAAATATGTTGAAAATTTGATGGTGTAGTTTCCTCATGTCTTAAAGGGATAGTCTTTTTTCCCCCTCAGTTTTTTTGTGTCTATTATGTGCATATAAGTACATTACAATACTTCTTGGTCATTGGTCATTTCCTGCTCTGCACACGGCTCTTAATTCCAGATCCCTCATTCCGTAAAAATGTATTTCAAAGGTTCTTCTACAAAACTCTTTTCATCTTTTCAGGACTTTGGAGGACACCTGAGACGTGCATTAACTTGTTAATGCAATAATAAAATATGGGGATGTCCAATTTCCAGTCACAATGAGGCTGAACGTTTTAAGGAAGCAAACCAGAGCTTTCTTTATAATGTGAACAGAGTTTAAGCTACACTCACCTTTTGGAGCGCGGCGTGGCCTTCGGGAGGTCAGTCGAACAGCTGGGCTGTAAAATATTTTGCAATTCTTTTTTAAAACCACACTGAATTAATCAAGAGAGAAACTGTATGGACGCTGGATATAATCCTAACATATCAGATATCAGCTGGAAAAATGCTTCCAACTGATTTTTATAAAATCACCTGGCAGCGTTCTGAACTTATCTGGGTTGTGTACATACCTTTTCCATTATTTCATCATTAACATTTGATTCACTGGAGGCCATGTTACCTGAAATGAAAAGCAATATAAAGACAAAATGAACACACTTTCATGCTAAACCAACAATATATTAAGGAAGCCATAACTTTGCTTATTATTAGATATGCAAGCAGTCTCAATCCTGATTTAAACATCTATTTTAATGACGCAGAGAAGGGTTCAATGGGTAAACATGGCAAATTAAACGTTAGTTTCTTAGACCGATGTCTTTTATTCTTTTAAATCTTCCTAATTATAAAACTGAGAAAGCGCATCTCAGTGTTTCTTCTTGTAGAATAGATTTTTTTTTCTTTTTAGCAAACTACAACCATGTTATTCAGTTAACATTTATTTTATATAAAGTGTGAGGATAACCACTAGAAACGGTAAGGTCAAACATGGTAAAAAAAAAACAAAAAAACAGACTAACATTTACAGAAGACTTCGAGCACAGTAGAGTGATGAGACCCTTAGCTGCAGTAAAACATTTGAACATTCCCGTGAACATGCAGCGAGTGGGATGTTTGATCCTTGAAAAACGCTAGGTAGCTTGTTTGTAAACTAGCAGAAAATAGACATCCGTCTGTGTGTACAGTTCCCACAATCAATCATTCACAAACACCGCTTGTACATTACAGGAATTATTTCCACATTCCACGTACAATCCTGACCTCACTCCATACATGTTTGAGCCATTAAAGCAGTTCCTGGGAGGCCGGCATTTCAGATGTGGACCAGGCAGTCTGATCAAACATATTGCGAAAACTTTCTACCTTGATAATACCCAAGCACTAGAGAAACGCTGGGATATTAGTGTAGCGGGGGATTACATAGAAAATTTGAGGGAATTTTTACTTTAATAACTGCATTCTGCAAGTCCATAAGTCCCAGTTTGAGTTGAACACCCTCCCCATATAAAACAGCAGTTTAATGGATATACATTATGATGATTGATGTATTATTTTTACTTTCTTCTCCCACTGTACATGCAGTGTAGGAGATGTAAACCAAAGCAACTTAAATGAAGAAAATATTCTGTGATTGAATGGATCATGAATTTCAAAATAGAGTTAAAGCAAAGTGCGTAAAACAAAAGAAAACTGCTCAGTCAGCTGCTGAATAAAGATGAGGTTAAAACGCTTCTCGAATGCTTTGTGAGAATCCACCCAGGTTATAATTAATCATACAAGGCTTATTTCTCCCCCCTCATCACTTTTCAAGACATCATTATGCCCATCTTATTTACGGTTCATTATTCCTACAGTAAAATGTGGAAGGTTGTGAATTATGGCAGTGTTTCAGCCTATTGTTTAGGTGGTTCCAGAGGACAAGTTCTCGTTATGTGAAGCTAAACAATACTTTCCAGCCATGCGATGTCCTGACATGCACACAGAAGTATAAAACCCCATACACACCAGCGTTCCAAAGCAAACCTGCAATCTAAACAACATCTTCAACCACTAGTAACTGGTACTGGTAACTCTTACCACTGGAGATTTCATTAACTTGAGATGCAGCGGGTTCGTCCTCTGGACAATGATCCAAGTATTCATGGAGTTTCGTCACCAAAGCAGTCAGCTTACTGGGTCTAAATGATAAAGATAAAAATGTAAATGTGTAATTAAAGTAATATTACAAGGAAAAAAACGAAACCAATTACACACAGTTAAGCATGTTGTATAATTTTTCCAAAATATTGGGTAAATAAATAATGCTGATAGCCATGAAACACTTTTTTAAGGAGGTCATTAAAAAAGAAGGTTTTAAGCTAAACATTTATCATGAAATTAAATGTAAACAATAGCTCCAACAACAGACTATTTTATACACCACTAAATGTTTATTTTAAAAACTGACTGACAAAAATAAGTCATTATATTAACCGCTTATTTTTATATTCTTATTACCAGTTGGAAAACATACATGTTTAAAAGTCACTTTTTCATTTGAAAGTCTTAAGTTGCCTTACAAACGCACACTGCACCTATTAGTGATAGACCGAGCACATACAGTACCTCAGCGAGAAACCACAAAGAGCATCTCTCGCTATGCACACACACACACACACACACACACACACACACACACACACACACACACAGCTCGGGCTCGCTCCCAAATAGAAGACTATTACCTTCACAAGTGCCCTACATGAGAAAATGACAGAAACCGGCTTTGACGCCCTACATAGTGCACTACCTCTGCTAAGAGCAAGTATATGGAACTCAGCAGTCAGTTCGACAGTTAGTAGCAGTTAATTAAAGGTTGAATTGAACTAGTCGGTTGATAAAAATATATATATACATACATATATATATATATATATATATATACACATGACTTTAAACACCAAACAACTATTTTTTTTAAATCATGCTGAACAGGTTATACGGACTGGGCAGGGTTTTAGCACTATGCTAATCACGGAATGGAAAAAAAAATAGCTATCATTAGGTAGCAGGGTAATTCTGTAGAACTTATTCGTGGCAGTCAAATAAGGTTTCACGTGTTAGGACAAATGTGGGTAATTGTATTTACAAGAAGGTGGGATTTAGGGAAAATAAGTCCTTAGTGTTGAGTCCGTTTAAAACGGACTTCGTGGGAAGGCCTTTTTCTCCCGGCATGAAGTCGGCGCGCGCACGCACGCGCGACACGCATTAATCCTGTTTCTGACCGGATGTGCGCGAGACCCTGATGGATAACGTGCGGAAAAGTCGAAGTCTGTCACGGTCTTATAAGATGCGGTACTCAAAATGCACCGGGGATGCATGTAACGTTAGTCTCTCTCGCTCTCTCACACACACACTCTCTTTTCCCTCTAGCTCTCTCTAACCCCCTCCCTACACACGCACCTGCAAGAAGAATTCTCACCCCTGCTGAAACAATTCAAAATTTCCCTCCGTGATCCGGCTCGGTTTTTGACGTGTATGTGTGTGTACGCTCGCGCCGCTTGGCTCCCTATGACAGCCCGGTAACACCACTGGATCTCCACGGCAGAGAGCCGAGCACACAAAGCAAGAGCGCCATCTTGCCGGATGACTCTGGCGCGCTAAAATGGCGCAGGCTGCGCTAATCAGGGCGCTGGACACCAAGCTCTCCGGTTTCACCCGGTGTAGAAGCGATTTTATAAAACAAATGGAAATAATAAGAATATACAGAAATGTATATATGTTTGCAGTAAAACAGCTCCTCGTCTCATTATTATTAATGCGATGAGCGACATCATTATCATCATCCTACTACAACAGGGACAAGTAGCGGATCCACCGGCTGCCCTGACACACACACACTTCATAAAACCATTTAATTCATAATTGAGCCAGACAATATAATCGATTTATTTTATAAACAGCTCGTCTTCTCGCTTTGTTAATTTTTAAAAAATAGGAACCAAAATTAATGACACCGGCGCCGTTCCAGAATGTTTATTTATTTATATTCATATGTATAACGCTATGGACGTTACCATAGCACCGCACTTCCTAAAACATTTAAAGAAAAAGACATGACACACTCATCTGTGTATTCACCAAACTGTGTTTAAACGCACAGATATCATATACACACACTCCCGGGTGCGCGTGTCGGGCCTAACTCTGTGCATTAGCACCGGTTTCTGACCACAGTCTAGTCTTACACCGACACACACACCAAACCGAAAGCAGGAACACCCGCACCTGTGTGCGTACATACCTGCCGCTTTCGGTGCTCATTTCCTTAGAATAAAGATCACGCAAGATCTCATCATCTCCGGAGACAAGCAAATGATGTTCGCTTCAGCCGTAAAAAGGTGAAAGGAGGAAAAAAAAACCGTAGCTACCCAGTGAAATCAAACAAAGCAAGGCGCCATGTTTTCCGACAGGACGAGACGCTCTGATTGGCTCGCGCCGGTCAAACCAGGAAGTGAATGCTATTGGCTGGACAATAACAGCGACGCAACGCGGTGCTCGCGCCTCGACCCCGAACAGCGCCGAGCTACACATCCACCTCAATGAAGTGAGCGAGCGACCAGAGACCCTAAAGAATAAAACGGGTTTGTGCGTTTCATAAAGTATAGAAATGACTTAAAACTTCACTATATATAATGGCGTCAACTATTTACTTTTTCTGGTCCGAGTTGTTATTTTTTCCCCTAGCATATGGTTCTCTTCATCTTTACTAAATTCTAAGTAACTTTACAAAAACAGGGGGAGTAGTGCTTAGTGGCCCTGCAACTCCAGGATCAAGGGTTCAATTCCTATGTATCCTATGAGTCCAAAGACATCCAGATTAGTTTAAATGGAATCTCCAGTGTTAGGCTCCAGGCCCACCAATGACACTGTACACATGATAAGCGCTACAGACAATGAAATTGGGGGGGGGAAAAAAAACACTACAGTATATGCAAAGTAAGAAGTACACATTTTTATTTAAACAGAATTAACAAAAACAATAGGTTTCATTTACAATACACTGCCATGTTTTATTGTCAATCACTGAAAACTTAGACGAAAACTCTTCTCTTGCTCCTTACTGCGGCTCTCGCACAGTTTGGACACCTCCTCCACACGCCTCTGGAGCAAAACTGTGCATTGAAAATAGACATTAGGGAACACCAAACACAGCCTTTCACAATATAATGCTTCAAAAGCACAGAAAATATCTGACCAGAGTTCTGCTCGACCCACTGCAGGGAGTCCATATGTGCGTTAAGGATTTTGCAGATCTGCTGGAGCTGAAATGGTAAGAATCAAGTCAGAAGACAGTGGAACACTAATGTTAAAGTAGACTATACTAACAAGAATCAAGATAACATTAAATAAGAATACAAAATTAAATTTCTCCATCCAAGGATTAAAAGTTCACATTGTGTGAAACTGAAGTAACAATTTATATTGAAAGCATACAAGCTAAAAACTAACTTGATCAAAAGAGGAAATTCAACCCAACGACCACACACTACAGTGTAGTGAGAAGTTTTTTTTAAATATCTATTCCCGGTATATACTGTATACACAAATGAATGACCGTTTCTAAGAATTACAGAAGATGCGGTCAAAAGAAGGCATTCATGTCTGACCCTGCCATTGCTGGTGGGTTTTTGTTTAGTTGTTAGGTCCAGAGCTTTAGTTAAACTTCAGAATAAGGAAAGAAGTAATCTCAGTAAACTTCACCTTCATGGCTGTTGGTGCCCAATGGTCTGGAATGTAAATTTTATACAGAACACACTCTACTCACAATTGTGCAAAAAACCAAAACACACCAAATGAGCAGAGGCTCCTCAGGCTCAAACACCTTGCTGTAGATAAAGATCTGGTTTGAACTGACGGGAAATCTATAGCAATTCACATGACCACCCTTTACAACAGTGCGGAGCAGGAAAGCATTTCAGAAACCTTGAGGGGGTAAACTACAATTCAGAAGCCTACAACAGGTCCCACACCTGTCAGACTCAGATTCATATTCTTGCATATCTTGAATGCAGACTGTGGGAGTAAAACGTGATGTGGTTTTCTGCTGTTGTAGGCTATCCAGCTAAAGGATTAATGCACTGTATTTTCGGGTGGACTGTAGGACTAGTAGGGTCCTTCAAAACCTTTTTTTTTTTTTTTAACCACAAAACAGTTCTATATTAAATAGCTTGGACTGCATGTAACAAGGCTGTGCCACAGACAATGGCAAGCAACAGAATGAAGGAGGAAGTGGCTAGATTCTATGAATATGCAATTAGGAAATCTGGCCAACCCTACAAACACCGGTCCCTGGTGCTTGGTAAAAATCCACATATAGGACATATTCAAAATTGAGCTAACATTCCTGCTCACATGTTCAGTCAGCTTCCTGCAGTGACAATGTTCAGTCCAAACATATTCACAGGAATAACAGCTATAAATGTGTTTTATATGGTATAAGATAAGTGATAAGTAAAATAAATACCGGGTCACTTGTGTCAGCCATCCCGTTGGATGTGTTGAGATGCTCGATGATCTCCTTCAGATCTTGGGACATTCTTTTCAGCTGAGCATCAACATTTTCTGCCAGTTTATACCTTCAAAAGACAATCATTTTAAAAAGCAGCACAGGACTGAGTTCATTTATATGCAACATAATTAGCTTATTGTTAGCTTCTTACAAGCTTACTGAATAAAAGAATTTTCAAACTTGCACTCAAACTCACTACTCAAAAATAGTAATCATTAAATTATTAGCTTTACTAACAATATTGTCGGTAGTTGTTGTTGGTCTTTCGGCTGTTCCCGGCAAGGGGTCGCCACAGCGGAATACCCAGTCCGCACTACAACTTGGCACAGGTTTTACGCCGGATGCCCTTC
>JAOVVA010000052.1:1886278-1901566 GCA_028565275.1 Leiocassis micropogon | reverse complement strand
CTGACGCAACCCTCCCATTTTATCCGGGCTTGGGACCGGCACTGCATCCAGTGGCTGGGGTTTGGGCAGTGGCTGGGGTTTGGGCACTGGCTGGGAATCGAACCCAGGCCACTGAGCCACCATTTAACAATATTGTGGGTAGTAATGTTCATTATTTCCATGGAAAGGAATAATAAATGTCATTCACTCTGCTATATCAAAGAGGATAGTGTGATGAATGATGCATTTCTATTACAACCAGCATTGGATTTCTTTTGTGGTCCGTACTGCATATGATTTTCTGTGGGATCGGACTGGACAGGCTGGGCTTTGGTCCCTGAGGTCAGGGGTGAGCTTTGAATGTGTGAACATGTCACTATAATGCTGCTGCATACATGATTATCAATGTTCACTTCACCTGTCCGTGGTCATAATGTTGTGGCTGATCGACATACTTCATGAACATGGGATTTATTTATAGTAAAACTCATTAACATTTTCTGCCCTCTGATCTCTACTAGAGGAGATGTTGCTGAAACAAAATAGTAAATTTGAAGAAAAATTTCTGCTTCCCTTTATCATAACGTTTATCAACCTGTAAAACATTCCAGCCACAATTGATTTCTAGCAGTATTCAGCCTAATCTGTACATGTGAATTTTTTTCGGATTGACCTTTCCAAAAAAGTAGAAAAAAAACAAAACATGACATCTTTGTGTCTCATTTTCATTTGCATGCAAAGAAATGCAAAGCATTACAAGGATTTGGAAATAAAAAATTTGTTTACGTTCTCTCCCGCTCCTCATCGGCATTCTGCATATAGATGGTTCCACTTTGCTCTTTCACCGACTCCTCCAAGGGAGTGAGAAGATCCTCCAGCTCTTTTTGCTGAGACAGAATGAAGTCTAACTCCTGATCCAACCTGAAGAAAGAACAGAAATCGCACAAGACCTTTAGACGTTAATTCGTCTCTAAATATGCTGTAATGGACCACATATGCTAACTCAGGCAATCTTACCTTCTTTGGTCCAGTTTAACCTTCTCCATATCCTTGTGCAGGGATGTGATCTAAAACAACACAAATCATGAGAAAAGCATACTCTTCAATTAAAATACTTTGTACCAAAAATATAACATTAACAAATAACACTTTTTTGACTTTATAACTTTGAAGCAGAAGCTGGAGTGCGCTTATATACAGGGTGTTACTGTAACCGCCACATGCTCGGGGTTAAAGCTGCCACCCATCTGTTTAAATTAAGATACACAGACACAAGTAACTGCACACTTGCAGTGCCGTGAGTCAAACTCTCATTATAATTCCTGCATGATTTGCTGAGAAGATTTTCTTTTAATAAAGATGGAGCACAGTCATTTAAAAAAAAACAGAAAAAAAAAAGAAAAAAAAAAACACAATTAAGCCTCATTTATCAATCTTTTAGTTAAATGTTTTCAAATACAAGTTGAACAAAACCCAAGCCAAACTAAAATGGTTCAGAAACACAAATTTTCCTTGTACACATGTGTATGCTAATCTCCCTTAAAGTGCCAAGCACGTTCTTGATGCAGCTCATTTGCACTCATTTGTCACTCAAAAAAAAAGAAGGAGAAAAAAAAAGCATAACGAAAGTGCTCGGATGAACACTAAGGGCAAAAAAAGCAGACGGGAACATAATTTTGACTGGGAATGATCTTAGAGGGCAGAGGCTCAAAAGTAGAGCAGAAGTGGAAAATATTTTGACTTGCTTCTAAGCCAATGAAATATTTTTGTAACAGCACCTGACAAGGTCAAAATCCAGAGACAAAACACCTTGGAAAACGGAACTGACTTCTGAACTAGCTCCAAGACAAATCATACTAGTCTTTAAACATCTTAAGCAAGCATTAAATCTTACATAAGCTGTGGAATAACAATAAAAAGAAAAGGTCTCATACAATAAAAAGAAAAAATAATAGTTTCTCTCAAATTATTAAGTTAATAAAGTTTTAAATGAACTTTTAGTAAAACAGCACTGCCAAGTACATAAAGTTCTACATACTGCAAAGATCAAAGATGTGCACCACTGATAATGTGTTTTCTTAAAATACTGAGAGAAAAAGAAGAAAAAGTATCTACCCTTTCCTATGGCTAAACATTTGGGTGAGTGAACACTGTTACGCGGTTTTCTGACTTGTTAGATGGAGTGGGAATTTCAGTAAAACCTGGCAACCCAAAGGATTTTTGGATGTATACCATGTAATGTATAAAGTTCACACCCACAGTGTATATATGCACACTCTGCTGCACTGACCGGCTGAAAGATTACTAAAACTGAAATGACGGGGAGAGGTTGATGGTTTATATGGGAGATTTTACTACATTGATATTACATCAATTGTCAGTTAATGGGAGAGAAGAAAAGAAGATGGTTTTGGCATATTTTCAGGTGATAACTCAGAGGTGTGCTGCTGTTATCCAATGTGGAGCTTCCACATTAGTCAGTTTTTAGTATCTCAAACTACCTTTTCTCCATTCTCCACCAGCATACGGTCCCAGGCATTAACCTGAGTGGCTTGCTGCAGGAAGTCTCTCTCTTGGTCCTCCAGCTCTGAGCTCCACTTGTTGATTAAGGACTCGAGCTGGGCGTATGACATCACTGGTGCAGCACTGAGTAGACGGTTTGTCAAATAATTAAGAAGGAAATAACCAAAAAAAAAAAAAAGATTTAACGTATCAGAAAATGCTTTCAGCCAAAACACAGTATCGGTGCTGATTTTTTTTTTATTTATGTTGTACATATAAAACAGAAAATGTGTCTGCCAAAGAAGCTACTTCTGAAGTTTATGCAACATAGAAATGACTAATCTAGAAAATTTCAAGTTTTGGAGAGATGATTTTATGTGCCCCCAAAATGGCTATTTTTCTGCGTTATACTGTCTACAAATTTACAGTTATTCATATTTCATGAGTATTGATAGTAAAATTCTTGTAAAGCTTCTACAAGCATGACCTGTAAAAATTGTTGCTTAAATTAAAGCATTCTGTTAAAAATTTAGGTGTCCATAACCATGTCAAATTTATGTTGCAATGTCTTAACAATTTAGCATTTTAGAATGATTACTGTCATTACTGCATGTTAGGGTATGTACCACACCTGGCAATAACTGTAGCCGTGGACACGGCTATAGAAGTGGCTGGTGCAGCAGAGACAACAGGTTTTAAGGCCAGGGAAAAACTTGTGGTGGCAGCTGTGGGAAGAGCAGCAGGAGGAGCTGCTGCTGGGATCAAAAAAAAAAAAGGGAAAATTAGGTTATGTTCAATTGGTTTGTTTTATTTAATTTCAAATTGAAACCATGTATAATTTCCTGCATTATTAAAAAAAACACCTCTATAATTTAGCAAAATAAAGCTAACAAAGAATTATGTGTGTTGTTTCAGGCTAACTCCTGTCAACTTCACTTGTACATTATATTACATTAATGTCAGGACCTGGGTGTGTATGCTACTTACTGTTTCCCCACATATAAATGAGAGAACTCTTGTTCGGCTTAAATTGCTAATGAACCTGAGTTTTACATTATACATCAGACTGGGTAGAGATGAGCAAATTTTGATGAAGCACATCGCAGATAGGCAGTTATAAATCTCATTCATCCCTTTTCACTGACAGCAAAAATAATTTTTTTAATTATTTATTACAGGACCGATCACATTGGATATAACTGATACTGTGCCAGGTGCACACGCTTATAAGTAGTGCAACAGAAACACATTTTTATGGTGTTATAAAAAAATTTTTTAAAAGGCAACCAAATTAATACAAAATCCATTCATTACACACTCTTACACCAGGCTCGAAGATTGTGTAGATAAGTATGCAAGCTATTGGTGCAGTAACAGGTTTATCAGTGCTAAAGCTAAACAGCTAGATCATAAGCATTACCTGTGGTCGCAGCGATGGTCGTGGTGGTGGCGGCAGCAGTAGCTAGTGGTTTGAGTGTCAGGCTGGTGGAGGGTGTAGCTGCAGAGGACGCTGCTGGGGCTGCTGCACTTGGTAAGGCACCCACTGACAAAAGGAGATTAAAAAATAATTGTTCTAGGTGTTAAATTAATAACTGACGCACGCTCTCATATTCTTGGACATTGTTGAAAAATAATAAGGAAAAAAAAATATTCATTCAGAACACGGACTTACAGCAGAAGCCTGTGGAACCAGGAGGGGGAATAGGGGAGGCAAACAGAGAAGATACAGCGGCAGGCTGGCAAGGAGCAGCAGCAGCAGCAGCAGTACTAGCAGGAGTCGGAGTAGCTGGAAGATCAAGGAAGAAAATTAAACCTCAAACTGCAAAATTTTTCTTTCCTTATCTTCTATAGTGCTTTGTAACATTGTAATTTCAACGTGTGCCCACCTCCAGTCTTGATCCCAAAGTTAATCCCTGTAGATGGGGCTCCAAAACCTGTAGAACCAGCTGCCAGATTGAGACCTTCAAGTTGCAGGAAAAACAGTCACTGATTCGTTTTAACATTAAAAGCTTATTAACAAAGAAGTAACATTAGCGACATCCCCTGATGAGCTTTGGTTTCTTTTTTTTTTAGTTCTAGATCTTACTGTATGTCTTTTCTATCAAGTACGTACCATCAGCTTCATTTAAAACACTGCATTTAAAAGAATATTACTTATAAGAATGTTTACTAACAAAAATGCCAACACCTTCACCCTCTTCATAAACGGTTTTTGTAGTCTGTCAGGGTGCATTATCCAGCCAAAAAAGGCCACTGCCATTAGATAATGCCATTACCATGAAGGCATGTAATTAGTCTTTTGGTAGGCGTACGTGTCAAAGTCAGGGCATCACAGTGCCTCTGCCAGCTTGCCTTCTTCCCATAGTGCATCCCAGTGCCATCTATTTCCCCGCATGTGACTTCACACACACACACACACTTGTCCACATAATGTGAAAGAAAACGTGATTCATCAGACCAGGTCACCTTCTTGGATTGCTCCAAGGTCCAGTTCTGGAGCTCAAGTAACCATTGTAGAAGGATTTCGCAATATACAGAGATCAGGACATGTATCAAATGCTCATATCCTTACACTCGCCCATATTTCTAGCTTCCAACATCATTCAACCCTGAGAACGGACTGTTCTCTTCCTGCCCATTACAGGTGCCATCCTATAATAGGCATAAAGTGTAGGTAATGCAACTTACTGGAAAATTAGGTGCCATTATAATAAGATAATTTATGTGTTATAGTGTTATGGCTGACTGGTGTGTGTGTATATATTATATATATATATATATATATATATATTCTGCCATGATGCTTCTCAAGATTTGTTAATTGCTGTTTTTTTTTCCTGTATAATGCTTTTATACTCATTGGGCTTAATAACAGCAGCTGGTAAACAAAGTTGATGATAAACTCACTGAACAGTGTGTAAGTTTTTGCTTGTACAGCTTTCTGTAAAAGTCAGCTGATTACATTTCTAGATCAATAGAGATTTCTTAATTGACAGCACATAGTATGTGAATTACCTGTGCTTTGCGGTCCCAGTGAAAAGGAAGGAGTGCTCTGTGCTGAAGTTGCAGCAGGAGCCTGAATCTTGGCCCCGGGAAAGCTGAATCCTCCCGTAGACTGCTGGGTCGGAGCTGCAGGCTGAGTCATAACGGCTCCGAATGTGAAGCCTGCACCACTTGAGGACGTGGTGGATGTCATCAGGCCTCCTAACGTCGCCGCTGTTGCAGCCGGCTGAGAGGCTGGAGTCAGGCCGAGACCTAGTTTTGGAGCGCTGCTGAAAAGACAAAAAAAAATAATAATAATAATAATAATTTAATATATTGTAAATAAAAATATCATCTTAAAACTAGGTCTAAACCTACCTCATAGATAATAGGTTGATATGGTGTGCCTAAGTAAGTTCACATCTAGTTCAGTAGAAGTCTTACCCAAAATTAAAGCCCCCACCAGCAGTGCTGTTCTGTGATGCTGCCCCAAAGCTGAATCCACCTTGTGAAGCTCCAGTGCTCGTCGTGCTCTGTGCGAGAAGCCCTGCGATCTGAGACGTTCCCGCTGGAACCTGAGACTGCTGCTGCTGCTGTTGTTGCTGCTGTTGTAGTTGAAGTTGTTGCTGCTGCTGCTGCTGCTGTTGTTGTTGTTGTTGTTGTTGTTGCGGAGGCGGTGCTCCAAATGTGAATCCTCCTCCTCCTGGGGCCGGATTGCTCGTCTGCAGGGAGAAGCTGGGGGCTGCGCTGGCTGACGTTGTGGTTTTAGGGGCTCCGAAGGTAAACCCGCCCCCACTAGTAGTTTGTCCAAAGCTAAACGACATGGTTTCTTTCTCAAAGCCCTTAAACACTGAGATAAAACATAGACAAAAATTCATTAAGGAAATGATTTTACTCATGCAGCTCTACAGTGACAAACCGCTGCCTGTCCTCATGCATTACATAAGGAATACACAACAACAAGATGCGCTGTTACAGGAAAAGCATCAACGATTGTTAAATATTGTTTTTAATATTTAAATAAAGTATCTTACTTCTCTTTTATCACAGAAATTTGACATTAGTGATTTATTAACAACTACCACATTTGTGTTTTGTCTTTTTATTTTGTGCAGAAACTTATTGACTTTTACAAACATGAAATCTTCTGTCAATGTGAATCAAACAAACAAATCAAACAAATATATTTTTCTTTTGTTTAATAACAACTAGTAAGTTACTTAATCTGTTTACTATTAGGTGTGCATACTAGAGATGAGGGGTTTAGATTTACGTATCGCCACATTGACTACAAAATAATTTAAAATTATTTATTACATTTATATTAGAGATGCACCAGTCGATCAGCCAGTTGACGGGAATTGGCTAGCTTTTAGGTTGATCAGCCAGGACTGATCGCATTGGAAATCTGAACCAATTCTGTGCCGAGCGTACAAACTAGAGTAGTAAGACAGAGACGTTTTTTTATTGTGTTACATTATCAAAAATTACAAGTTTAAAAGCCTCTGATCTGCCTCTTTCTCCAAAGCCCATGAGCGAATTAGTCTTACTCATTACACGATCACACTAGTCTCAAAACACCACAAAAAGTGTGTTAGAAGCTAGGGATGGGAATCACCAGTCACCACCCGATATGATATCACAATAGTTCGTGGTGAGTCAATTAATATTGCAATTCTGAAGGTTTCCGGTTTTTATAAATACCCTGATACAATATTACTTTTTTTAGATTTAATTACAATTCTAAACAGACTTCACACATAATTTACTTCTACCATAGAGGATGCTGTGCTGCAACATCTTACCATCGCAAATGCAAACAAACATAAATTACAAATAAATATATATATATTTTTTAACTGCTTTTGGAGTACAAGAATCGCCAAACACACACAAAAAAATATATATATATCACAATACATCACTGAATTGACCTCGCATCTCTATTTGAACCCCCTCGCGCTAGAAGCTGTGCGTTTGGCATTCAGGGCGGTAAAACGTCAGCTCCTTTATAATCCTACAGGTGCTGCTCTAAACCATTCACACACTGGGGTCTTGTAGAGTAAAATAATTATGGCACATGACATAACAGATATACATGTTGCTCAGTAAAAATTTAGCTTTTTGTTGAATGTAATTTGAAGTTAAATGTTAAAATTTTGTATGTGAAGTAAGTTTGTATTGTTTAAATGCTACGCTTGCTTTTTTTGTGAGAAAACTACTGTTATAAGGAACAGGATTCATTTAATTACTCATATTCAAGTTAGCTGTGAAGCTGTTAAATAAAGCAAAGGTAAAAAATCTTAGAGTTATAACTTTTTAGAAATTCAAGGGCCTAAAATTATATATTTTTTTAAAAATTGGAAAAAGAATGTACTATCGAATCGGGATATTTAAAGATTCGCGATATTAATCAAATCGCCACCTCAGTAGGCTATTGTGATAATATGGTACCGGGTGGACACTGGTGATTCTCATCCCTAGTGTATACTGTATATAATTCTAACACATTTGATTAATTGGTAAAGTTAATGAATTTCAATCATCTCAACAACGATATTATGGCTTTACATAATCTTTCGAGTGTCTGTTAATGAACTTTAATTACACCTCGAATGATAATTACGTCAACTGATAGTTAAACTAGGTTGTTAAGTAACTTATGTAAATACAGTCGATTCGCCATATAAACTGAACCGAAGCTCGTTATAACTGCAGGAGAGTTAATTCGCTTTATTAGTGTTTCGCTTAGACAGCTAAGTAATTCAGTCACGCGCTTGCGAAACTGATAGCTGTGTAAGCTAACGTCTGGGTCTCTACAGCTAATTATACATACAACCTCCTCCGGCCGTTTAATTTATATGTAATTAAAATATTATGGCATAAAAACTAATTTTATACACCTAGATACAATAATAAGCATTAAAAATATATGACTAAAGTTACCTCAGAAGAAATGCGCCGCTATTCCCAATACGAGTAGAGCGCGGAAACACATACGTCAAAACTCCGCGCCGGATGTTAATAAAGGACCCCGAGGGTTACCAGATCTGGCCAAATAACTTGCCTGCTCAAAAACCCTGAGGTTGGGCGAGCCACGTGTGAAATGTCTTACTTAGACGCCTTTGCACGGTCGGGGAATATGCGTTTTACATTCATTAGGTTGTATGCAGATACAGCAAATTTTATTTTGATCAGATTTTTTTTTGTCTATAAAAGCAACCCTAACTATAGTTTCATCTGCAGTACTATGAGGTGTGATGTGTGCAAGAGTTTATTCACAGATACTGTACCTGAATGAGCCGCATAATCATTCATTCATTCTCTATATCCTATCATGTCATGATACCTAGGGGCCACTTCGATTTGTGTTGTGATTCTGGACATTATATTTTATAAATATCCTGATTTTTTTATTATATTTTCTCCTTGATTTTGTTACAATTTTAAATTATTAAAAAGTTCAATGAGTAATTAAATTTACTCCTTTCTTTATAACTTAGTTTTCTCACTTAGAAGCCAAGCAGTGTTTAAACAAATTAATGTTAAATACATTAGTTTTTTTTGTTTTTTTTTACTGAACAGTACGTATCTCTGTCATCCGCCATTATTCTTATTTCTCAACAAACTTGGCAAAAAATTCACTCCAACCACACCATATGAAAATGTGTAAATAGTTCAGTGTACCGTCTGTAGGAATATAAAGAAATGGTGATCTCCTCAAACACCTCCAAACTCAACTTGACACTAAGCACACAGGCACGCGTGCGTAATGATTGGGTTTGAGACTAATTCGCTCACAGAATTTTGCAAAAAAAAGCTAGATCAGAGGCTTTCAACACATGATTTTTGATAATGTAGTGCCATAAAAATGTGTTTCTGTTGCGTCACTCGGAAGCTTCTGAGTCCGAATCGTTTATATCTGAGGCTGATCACCGGTCATGCCCAATCAAACTGAAAACCAGCCAGTTCTGGTCACTCTCTATTTTAAACTTTGTTAAAACTACGTTTTCAAAAAAAAAATATATATATATATATAGGCCTATATATACATATATATATATATATATAAATTTTGGAGTCAGCTTGGCGATACACAAATTGCCAAACAAAAGAATCACAATTCATAACTGAATCGATTCATTTTCCCCCATCTCTACCCTATCACGGGAGGCCTCAAACCTATCCCAGGGGATTAGGCATGAGGTGGGGTGCCAATCCATTTTAGGGCACATTTGGGAATGCCAATTAAAGTAATCAGCGTGTCTTTGGACTGTGGAAGGAAACCAGAGTACCCAGAGGAAACCCACCAAGCAAGGAGTGAACATACAAACCCAACACACACAGACCCGAGGCTGGAGTCGAGCCCTCGATCCTGGAGGTGCGAGGCCACAGTGCTATCCACTATGCCACCATGCTGCACTTATATATATATATATAATAATAACAACAAAAACAATAAAAAATATATATTTTACAAAGATAAACACACAGTTGTTGATATGATAAAGTGTCCTTTCAGGATACATTTATATATTTTGGAAGCCAGCTAAGATGCCAGTTGTTTGTAACATCAGGAAGTATTCTGCAGTGTGAAAGTCTCCAACACAGAGGAGATTGCACTTCCTTCTTTTTCTTAAATATACTGACTGCGCATGCTGAATGTGCTTTAAGAAGATTTATTTCCATTTATCCAGATTATCACTCCCCTAATACACTTGACTGCATTTATACAGCCGAGAGTCAGTAACACCACTCACTGTTCACGTTAATCAACAGCATGAAAAAGGTACTGAGGAAGCATTTTGATTAAACCACAGAAGCTCTGAGCCAACTCAGAGGACCATGCTATTCTTAAAACAGCACATAAGATGTGCATACTTTTGCATTGTTCTGTTCTTAATCAGTAGAAGTTGGTGATTGGTACATGTACAAAGTTTTCCTTGAAAACTTTATACTTTACATTTATATCATTCATTTTAGACAGAAGTTTAAGAATGTACAACTAGACCATGATTCTTTTGGTGCCGCTCATGTTTTCCATCTGGGCTTGGGACCGACACTGCATGTAGTGGCTGGATTGTATGGGGTGTAGGGTTAAGGGTTGTGCCCAAGGACCCAACATTGGTGACCCAGTGTTGGTGGGCTTGAACCGCTGACCCTCCAATCAGCAAAACAAAGCCTTATTAAGTTAAAACCTATACACTTGAAGATATATTCCTAGACATAAATAACCTAAAACAGTACATCAGCCTAAAGGATGAGCCAAAGAATCATTTTATACATATAGAGTAAACATACAAAACATTTAAAAATGTCAAAAATGAACACAGAAATGGTTAAGAGAATATTTATATTTTAAAGCTCGTATTCACGTGAAATTAATGTAGAGAAACACATTTAAATGATACATAGGCAGCTTGCAAATTCACACATTAAAAACTGTATATAGCTGAAATGGCAAGTAGGATGAGCTTCACTGTAGTAAAATCTGTTAGACTGCTTTTAGCGCTATGTTGTTTGGTTCATTTGTTTATAAATAAAAAAGTATTTAATTTTACTTCTATTTATAGGAATTTGTGCAAAAAAAGTATGAATTGCAATTTACAGAGACAAATCTGTTATTCCTTTTATGGTCATGCAAATGTCAAAAGATTGCTTTCGGGTAAATAAGCGTACAGAATAAAAAGTGCAGCCCCCAACATGTAATACACACTTTTATAAACCCAGGAAAGTAAAGTACATACTATTACTAATATACACTATGTTAACATTTTCTACCCCATTTGTTTCTTACATACATGTAGCTATTCTATGTTTTTATTATGGCCTCACTTTTTGGCCATGGCCATTGAAGTCATTAGACAACATGTTGTTCACAGCTGAATGTTCACCTCACTGTGAGTGCCGTCGCCATCGGTAGTGCTCTCGTTGCCATCGGACAGAAATCCACTGCCAGAGTGCTGCAACCTGCCCTCCAAGGCAGTGAGCCTCTGTTTGAGCCTCTGCTGCGTGGCTGTGTACTCCCCCAGGAGCCGGGCGAAGCGGGTCTGCAAAGTGTCCAAAGAAACCTCAAGCTGGCCCACTTTCTCCTCCATCTGTTCACTCGTGAGCCCCCCAGGTCCCGTCTCCTCAAGCAGGCCCTCCTTCCGGAGGATCTCCCGGCCCCTCTCCTCCAGCGCCTTCTTGGCGTCAGGGTATTCCATCACAGCTTCCATCAGGTCGTTCTTGGAGAGGCAGAAGAGGTCAGAGTAGCCGATGCTGCGGATGTTGGCTGTGCGACGGTTCCCCATTTTGCTGCCCTTGATGTTCAAGATGCTGATCTCACCAAAACAGCTGCCAGATGTCAAGGTGGCAAACTGAGTTACCCCGTCATCAGCTACCACTGCTAACCTCCCTTCCTTGATGATATACATCTCCTTACCAATATCACCCTTACGGCAAATGTAGTCTCCCGGGCTGAAGACCTGAGGACGTAGCTTTAGGACAAGCTCCACTAGCAGGCCTGCTTCACAGTCTTGAAAGATACGCACCTTCTTTAGTGTTTCCAGATGCACGTTGATCGCGATCTCTGCCCGCAGTTTGTTTGGAAGGGTTTTGAGCACTTCCTGCTCATCTACTGTCTTCTTGTTGGTCCATAGATAATCAAACCATTTGATGACTCGAGCCTCCAACTCTTTGCTAACCTTGCGGAACTTCATATAGTGCTTGATGGCATCGATGCGAGTTTGGAACTCAGCACGTGTGGCGTTCATATTGGATATCATAGATCCTACGTTGCCCACTATTGTGGCAAAAATGAGGACGCCCACTAAAAAGTCAAAGATCACAAAGACGTATTCCTCATCACGTTCCGGAGCAGGCATTTCCCCGATTGTGGTGAGTGTCAGTGTGGACCAGTAGAAGCAGTAGATGTAAACTCTGGTCAGGGCGCCAAACTCCGGATGCGAGATGTTGGGATAGACCCACTGGTCTGTCCCAAAGCCTAAAGACTTAGAGATGGCAAAGTAGATGCAGGCATTCCAATGGATGATAACCAAGATGTAGAGCACCAGGTTTCCAATGCGAAACATGTTTGGGTAACTAGTCCGAGTCTCGGTGCGGTCAAAGAACTCAAACATGCGAGAAAAGCGCATCAGGCGATTGAAACGCAGCTCAGGCACATGGATACCAGTGGCAATATAGGCCAGATCTGTGGGCAGGATGGACAAGAGGTCTAGCTTAAACTGGAAGGTGTTGACATAACTCTCTTGTAACTTTTTGAGGTCCTTCACTAGAAGACCTTGCTCCAGGAAACCTGCAATGTGGCAAGCATCCATTAAAGTCAATGTCAGATGAGAGAAAAAATGTTTTCTCAAGCAGGTAAAGGAAGTAAAGCTATTTATTGAAATGTTAACTTATACCACAGCTATGTTTAATGCTTTCTTCTGATTGGTCAGAAAGTTTTGCTTTGTTTTCTGTTGCAGCTACTAATTCCAGTAGGTCATTTTATCAAGGTGATTTAAGTTTACAGTCATGTGTAAAAGTTACTGCCCCCTCTTTTTTTATTCTATTCTACACACATCCTTAGACAAACAACAACATATAACTTTTTACACTGTGCCATTATTTATTTAACAAAAATTAAGCCAAAAAATTAAAAACATGCAGACAATACTAAGTACCCCCTCCGATTCAATGGCTTGTACAGTAGATCCGCCTTTAACAGCAATGACTTAATAAAAGTAATACGTTTAAAATAATAGTTTTAATAAAAGTAATTAATAATTTTAATAAAAGTAATTGTTTCCTGCATGACTTTATCGGTTTCTCACATCAATGTGGAGGAATTCTGACCTATTAAACATTGCTTCTAGTGATGGGAAGTTTTGATAATTTTAGTGACTTGGGTTTTTTAAATCTCAACAAATCTTTTTTGAGTCATTTAGTTCATTTCGTTCTTTTGATCAGAAATTAAATAATAAATGTTACATTTTCAATAATTAGACCCCTAACACGTCTACATACACAAATTTTGGCTATAGTTCCAGTAATGAAAATATTACAATGCAGCTAAGGACATATTATGATAAACAGAATGAGCAGCTCACCTCTCGTATCTTCTGGTCCGAATTGTTCTTTTCGGTCTATGAGAGTCACGTGACAAACGATTCGGACCAGAAGATTCATGGGAAGAAAAAACGGACCAAGACTCGTGAGGTAACTCCTGTTACTGTTATTGTTATTTCTGTTTCCTGTACATAACCTAGAGAGCTACCTACGCATCCAGTAGAAAACTTTCTAGTAGAGTCACTTTCTGAGACTACTCATTTTTCTGAGTCACGTTATGACTTGTTCAAAAAGAACTAATCGTTCATGAACGACCCATCACTAATTACTATAGTTCATTAAGGTTTTTGGGCATTTGCTTATGCACAGCATTTCAATTGGGTTACGGTCTGGACTTTGACTAAGCCATTCCAAAACCTTGCTTTTTTTATTTTTTTGATCTGATATAATGTATAATGTAATGTGCTGGGACGTTCACTCCTGGCAATATAAAAAATGTTTCACAGACATTTCACATTAAATCTATCCATAAATTTGAAAATGTTTTCATGTGTTGTTTTCCCTCTTCAATCACTGTGGTATAAGGGGAATAAAACATTATCACGATGTGCGATTACTGGAAAACAATCATCCTCTATGTGTTAATGGCCTCATACCACCTCGTGGGGATTATTTTCTTATAACAGCACATGGTCTATTTCATACTAACACAATATGAACAGACATTTGATTGCTGACCAAAGCGTCTGACCTGTTCTCAGCCTCACACAGGTGTCCAGGATATAGACCAGATCAGAGAGGTAATCCAAAACCAGCCACAGAATGTAGTTTTTGGTTTGAAGTTCATCAAAGCAGGCCCTGTGTTTAAAATATGAATGGCTAAATTGTGAGCCCCTAGGGGGAAAAAAATGTTCCTTCACGCTGAGCACAATTGCAGTTATTTACATAAATCATCATTAAAATAAGAGTCTAAATAAGGCTTCATTAGATTTGCACTCATTAAACTGGTTGATTGTTTATGAAGAAAATAGCTGCTAGAAATGAGTCTGGAAAGCTTTAGAGACATCAGCTAGACAATGTCTGGATATGAAGCCAATATCATTAATGCAGCTTTCATGAGAACAAAGAGTCTGCATGGTGCACTTTACCTTGCCACCAGGAGGCTCCAGTTGTAGAGTACAGCTGTGGCGATGACAAACAGCCAGCGGTAGTACATGTCATCTGCTGGTGCAAGAATGAACACGTCTGACTTCTTCCTGTTGATGAATTCCCAAAATGCTCTTGAATTTTTTTTCCCACAGAAATATGAACCAAGTCCTATCCAATATTCATTTACAAAGATCAAAGTTGTACCAGTTAATTTTTTTTTTGCTCAAGTGTGCATGGGATTATGAGCAGGAGCTCCTGCTCTAATGTTATACAAATAATGCTTAATAGCTAACAGTTATAGGGGTGAATCTATTTCATTTTTTTATGTTAATATATTATTCATGATGCAAAGTCAATTTGATGCTAAACAATAATTTTACTTAGATGACTTTATACATATAAGTAGTGGACATTAGGTGGGCTAGATTGGTGATGCAGGACCTGCACCAGATGTATTATTAGATCATGTATTATTTTGCATTGTGAGGTTTGATATGAACAATGATGATGGCACATGTATATATATATATATATATATATATAGACACACACTACCATTCAAAAGTTTGGGGTCACTTTCTAACTCCATGATCGTTCCTGATTTTTATTTCTTTCTATATTGTAAAG
>JAOVVA010000052.1:1870516-1886178 GCA_028565275.1 Leiocassis micropogon | reverse complement strand
AATGTAGAAAATAAATCACTAAACAAACACAAAGAAATTTGCAAGTGACCCCAAACTTTTGAACGGTAGTGTATATAAATATAAAATTGTACTGTACAACAGTCTTATCAGTCTTTAATCTAGAATTTGTCAGCTAGGACATACTGAAATGCCTGGCTTTGTTTCTCACTTGATTTTGACGCCGGCATCTTGCGGATCAGGATGATTGCTGCTGATGCGGCTGTGCGTGATCCGAAGCTCGGGCCCCCGGAAACGCTCCAGAAATGAGTCTGGCCTTTCTTCCTCTTCCTGAAGATTCTTATGGGCCCATTCTCGGAGCGTCACCACCATACTCACCAATCTGCCATATATAGACGATTCACTTGTAGCTTGTTGTGTTTGTTTGACCAAGAATGCTTCACACACCCTTTACATTAACCAAAATACAGTAGAACCTCGGATTGCGAGTGACGCGGTTTGCGAGTGTTCCGCAAGACGAGCAAAGATTTTTAATAAATTTTGACTTGAAAAACGAGGACGTCTTGGTTTACGAGTACCGAGTATCATGCGCTTCTTGTCTTGACACCGAGCGTCACGTGATCACAACTGAGCCAACGGTTTTTCTCTCTCTTGCGCTGCGGAATTCTGGGAAATTCAAATAAGAGAGCAGGAAGGGTTACTGTGTAAGACGAGAAGTGGGAGAGGGGAGGGTCTCATTCCTCCTCTCCTCTTACTTCACACACAAACACACACACACACGCACAGCGCCTGCGCGCATAAATGGAAACGCTGCCGGGATTTATTTTAACTTTCTTTTAAAGGGAAAGTGCAGGTAAATTTGTCTTATTTTTACTTTATATTTTGTATTAATTATTTTCATGTATTTATTTTTTTGGGGCTGTGGAATGAGTAATTGGGTTTCCATTATTTCTTATGGGGAAATTCGCTTTGATTTACGAGTGTTTTGCGTCCACTTCCAGAACGAATGATGTTCATACTCCAAGGTTCCACTGTAAAGTGATTTACCTCCTGCTTAAATGCAACACTAAAACTCACTGAGCAGGGCTCTCACCTCGACAGGGCTCCTCTTCCACGGAAAGAGTTCTGAGAGTTTGGGCCACAGTTCTCCAGTATGGCCATCCTCTGTAACTCCGAGGATGTGTCATCACATATAGAATGGGCCCTTTAAAAGACACATGTAAAGCCAGCAAACAGGAATAAAATGGCAATGACATCTAGTAGAAATCAGGGCAAGTGGACTTGTGTTATAGCCATTCCATAAACATATTTCCAAATGATCCGGATAGAGCAGCCGTTTCATTCTCACCGACTCAGTATGCTGTCTGCTCTCTCCAAATCGTCCTCCATCGAGGTCTTCACTGAAAGCCTGTGGGCCTTCAAATCCGCCTTCTCATCAAGCACCTGTTCTGTCATGCTGTAACAGAACTGCATACTTTAACATTACGTGAGTTCATCACAGAACTTCACTTTGTTCAGGTTAATAGGTTTAACTATACAAGCTCAAGAATAAACAGTGCCTGTCAAAAAAGTCAAACACACTAATATTTCATATGGCTTTCCTTATGCTTCCAGAACCACTCTTTCTTTTTTTTTTGTCCTGAAATATGGTCGTTCACCAATATCAGTTCCTAACCCAATTCTAATAATAGCAGTCTCCTTAGTTGCTTTCTTTGCTTTGCTAATGTTGGGTCGTAACTGTCTCCACTATAAAAAAAATTTTTTAATTAAAAAGATTTTCCTTTTGAGGAAACAAAATGAACCCTTTAGTAGTTTTTTAAGTCCTTGTATAATAAATGGAATTCAGTTACTTACCTGTCTTTGTGATCTGTCAAAGGCTTGCTAATCGAACATCAAACAGTTACGTAAAAATTTCATCCGTACATCACAGAACAGATCTCGCTGTAAGTGTTTTCTCTGCTGAGTTAAGGTTTTAGATTTAGAGCATTTCGCATTTCTCTCCACGGACGGTCAATAACAACCATAGTTATCTGTAAATCAAACCAGGACGGGAGGAGAGAGCAAATGGTGTAAACCTGAGTGGGTAGGGGACGTGGAGAATGGAGGGATAAAAGGAGAGGCATTACCATACTGCACTTCAGATATCACACACCCCTCTCCATCTCCCAATCACATCCCAGTCCATATTGTGTAAAACAGTCGAATTTCAAAATCAGGCCAAATCCAGTTTTGATCCTTTCACTTCATCTCCTCACGAACGCTGAAATGGACAGCGAAAGGTTTCTAAATGTGCCATGCCATAGGGATGACAGTTCTTTTGTGCGATGCAGCTCATTGTAATTCAGCCAGGCCCTCATCTCTTTGAAGTGTGCTGTTTGCACAGGAGTGGCGCTTATCCAAAAAAGCGCCTGTCTGACACTTGATTGCTCATGTGCCGATTGTGTACACTCTCTGCAGGATCTGTAAACCGTTTTAGACACAGATTGCGATCTTTTTCAATTCCTTTTGGTTTTGCAAAGGATTGGAAACCGTCATCTCTTAAGATGGACACAACGCAAACTCTTATCCTCAGCTCATCAAGCTATGATGAGAGTCACGTAGTCTCAAGTCTCAAGTAGCAGGACAGAGAGATAATATCAGTACGGATGTTTTCCATGACAAATCCTGCTAATAAGAGGTAAAAAAATTTTTTATGGAGAATTGCAAGCATAAGCTGTACAAATCTTGGGGTTTTGGTGATTTCTTTGAACTAGTCTTTTTGTTGGAAAGAATGATTGCACAACATACATACATGCATCAGCCATAACATTACAATGCAAAACAATATACCCAGTACTGTGCAGGTTCCCCCTTGTGCTGCCAGGTAGCTCTGGCCCCTAAGTGCAAGCCTCCACAGGACCTCTCAGGGCACCTGGACACTGGCAGCAGATCCTTTGGGTGCTATGGGCTGTGGGATGGGGCCTCAGTGAATTGGACTTGTTTGTCTGGTGCATCCCAGTGGGTTTTTCGATTGAACTGGGATCTGAGTAGATTGGTGGCCAGGTTGGCGGGCCTGGGCTCCTTGCCTGTTGGGCCCCATGAGCAGAGGGCTGTGGTGCACTGGGTGTTCTGGTGTCTTTCTATCATGGCCAGCATTGTCTTTTTTGGGAAGCTGTTGGCATAAATGAGCCTTGGGTGCCCATGATCCTGTCACCAGTTTACTGGTATATAATTGATAATCATTGTTAATTGATTATCAATTATATACCAGTAAACTGGTGACAGTATACATCTTTAATAGAAGAAAACACCAAGCATTTGGAGACATAAGGTTTAATTTATTTGGGTTTTCTATACCAACAAAGGCTCTAAATTATGCATACATGGTCAAAAATAAACTACACCTATTAAGATTATTGATGAATCTTGAATCTTTGTCTTTCATCTGTTCCCTTTCGGGGGTCACCACAGCAAATCATCTGTCTCCATCTCACCCTATCCTTTGCATCCTCTTCTCTCACACCAACTAACTTCATGTCCTCTCTCACTGCATCCATAAATCTCCTCTTTGGTCTTCCTCTAGACCTCAGCAGTACCACCTTCTACCGATATATTCACCATCTCTCCTCTGAACATGTCCAACGCACCTTAATCTGGCCTCTCTGACTTTATCCCCAAAACATCTAACATGGGTTGTCCCTCTGATGGACTCATTCTTGATCCTATCCATCCATGTCACTCCAAGGGGAGAAACTCAAGATCTTCAGCTCTGCCTCCTGTCTTTTCTTGTCTTGTACACCTTTCCTTTCATTCTCGCTCATACGCTTTTATTACATAACACACCTGACACTTTTCCCCACCCGGTCCAACCTGCCTGCACACGCCTCTTCACCTCCTTTTCACACTCTCCATTGCTTTGGACCGTTGACCCTAAGTACTTAAAGATCTGCACCTTCTTTACCTCTAATGGTACTTAAAAATGTACTTAACTTGCCAAAGCCCTAGGCTTCTCAGCTTCCTGTCAGTGATCATGATTGACTACATCTGACTGGCTTCTCAGTGCCAGGGATTTGACACCACTCATTTACAGGAAAGTCTAAAGAATCAATAGAAAATGATGGAAAGGTGTATGAAATGTGAGAATGTGTATGAATTAAAATTACTGAATTGTGTTTTGCTACCAGTAGAGGTTGGATAGAGGTTATCAGTATTGAATAAAGAGGATAGAATAATAAAGAAGGAATCTTTTTTATTAATTCCAAAGCAAATTTAGGATATGCTAAAGTTCTTCTGCAGAAACTCAAATCTTCAGCTTGATGGTCGAGACTTGAGTGTGTCAACAGGACTGTAACCTTAAACACACATCAAAGCTGGTGGTGGAATGGGTAAAGTTAGCCAACTTTAAGCTTTTGGAGCCTCAACCCTATAAAAATATTTTTGGAAAGTTTTTAAAAGTTAGGTCTGCGCCAAGAAACCAACAAGTATAACTGAACACTACCAGGAGATATGCCATCAAAATTGTTGAACTGATTACAGAAAACCAAATCTATTTAAATGTGTGCACCAAATTCTTGGGACTATTCTTCTATTAAAGATAAAGTTTTAAAAATATACATTGAAAGACCAATGAGTGTACTATAGGTAAACTTATGCAAGTGATAACAGGAACTCAGATGTTCCATAACATTAAATGTAATTATAAGTGGATAAAATATAATTCATTAAGTAGTAAATTTGAAATTGTGGTTGCTGGAAAATGGCTGTGGCAAAAACACTTTGGCATTCATACATATTCTACTTAAAATGCAAGATTACAGGCACATGTTAACAACTAGTGTGCTAAAGGGTTGAAAAGAAAATATGTGAGGCATCAGACAGGATCAGATTGTAGAGCTGATTATAAAATCATAAGACAAGGAAATCTGAGATTAAGAATTTTTTTTTTATGAACTGGTTTATTTTTCAGTACACAGATGGTCAAGTTGCAAGAAATGTTTACAATGTTTGGTCTTAATCATTCATCCAGTCAACATGCTCCAATAAATCAAGGCAGTTCCAGTTTTATCTCCCCAACATTAACATTACAGGCAATCCACAAAGACAAGTTCAAACTGAACCTCGTTTACCATATTATGCTCCTGTTTTTTTTTTCTTTTTACTGTCTGCACAACATTTGTTAATTTTTAAAGCTTTTATCAAATTCCCAGGAGTGTATTGCTGTAAATAACAGATTTAAAAAAAAAGACTGTTCATGCATAGTTCTCTTTGCTTGGATCGTCCTCGATGTAAAAAGCACACTTGCATATACATGTACATAAGACGCATAGTAAAATGAGATCATAACTATGGAATGTGTTAAAGCTTCTGCCTGCAAATGATGTTTATGTAGTTCTAACTGCTTTACCATAAACTCTACTTATGTATAAAACGCTAGGAAAATAAGCATCTCATAAGATGACTTATAAAGAGGCCACAGAATTAGGTACTGCATAGAGGCAATTCTGCATGAGTTTAAGGCCTTGTCTCCATATTTCCACAAACAACGTTGTAGAGCAGTCAGATTCAAGATGAACATTTTTAAAACAACACCACTCACTCCACAATAATCAAACACGCAAACAAAATACACATGGCACAGTCCGACATGGCTTAGGTTCCATCACAGATACGTTTTGGTCATCTTGCATGATTAAGGTAGAAAGGCATGTACCAGTCGCAGATCTGTTGGAACCTTAAATCTGGTCTAGGAGAAAAAAAAAAAAGAAAAAAAAAAAAATCCCACCCTCCCTTAGTTAAAATCACCCGTTCCCATTTACAAATACAACCCCAGTCCTGCCAGACTTAGACATGATTCATTAAACATCTGTTGCTAATTGAGTTTTCTTTTTTTGCAATTGTTATGGCTACTTTATTCAACCTGAAGCCTTTCATCCAGCAAATGGCTTGTGGGTCAGACGTCGGCATTTGGTTGGCCGTAGCGTCCTTGCATTTTTTCTTTGTTTGTTTGTCTGTTTAATTTCTTATGCCCTCTTCATTCCTCGACCCATCAGGCAAGCGAACACAGTCATGACCATTTTGGGTTTAACCTCCACCAGGTCGTCAGGCAGTGCGTACACACGTGCACCGATCTTCCTGGCCATGGATACAGCATATCTGCAATGGGAAAGTAGTGGGTTACATATCAGCTACCTTTGTTTAATGTCAGCCGCTTATGCAAAAAACACTCTGTAGTCATGTTTAAAACAGTCAGATGGGCCTCTGGTCTCCTTAAACACAGAAAAAGAAACTTGAGAAAAAAGGAAAAAAAAAATCAGCCTTTTTGCATTTTTGTATTGGCCAGGACTTAAAAAAGCAAATCAGATTTTCCAAACTCTGCCATTATCTGGGCACCACTATTAAGAGCTACAGGGGCTAGCTGCCAGCCTATTCTTTATTTCTGAAGAAGGACTAGATTAGCCGTTAGCAGTAAGCGGGGTAGTTGTTAACCGCTACCCCATCACCTTGGTTGTATTTAATCTTATATGATGCTAACTAAACATTGAACATTTTGTTTCAGACGAAACATGGGAGAGAAGAGAGCCTGAATGTTTTGGTCCCTGCAGTCTGACTGACTAGAAAATACAATTCCTCAAAAGAAGCCTACGGGGGCAGTTCATTTAAAGAGAAAGGAGTGAAACAGAAAATCAAGCATGCATGAAAGTAGTATCTAAGCTGTATTTCAGCTAACAACCACATTTTGGAGACTTTTAAAGCTTATTGTACTCCTTCTTAAACAAGTCCGTATACATGACATTTGACGTGTATATAAACGTAAAATACTGTGGAACCTCGGATTGCGAGTAACCTGGTTTGCCAGTGTTCCGCAAGAAGAGCAAAAAATTGTTATACATTTTGACTAGAAAAATGAGCGAGTCTTGATATACGAGTACCGAGTATCATCGAGGATCATGTGCATGTGCTTCTTGTTTTGATGCCGAGCGTCATGTAATCACAACTGAGCCAATGGTTATTCTCTCTTTCGCGCTGCGGAATTGTGGGTAATCGTTTCCCATGCTCGGTCTCAGTGCGTTTGCGTCACTCTTATAGTCAACATACGTGCGCGTGTGTACTGTTCACAATAACACTGTGACCACGTGTGTGCGCATATTTTGTATTTGTAAGTGTGTGTAGGACAACTTTCACATAGACCCACACCAGTTTACTGAATAGGGTGTGTGTGTGTGTGTGTGTGTGAGAGAGAGAGAGAGAAAGTCGTCCTACACAGCAGCTGCCTTCTGCAGAAAAGAGTTTGCAGAGGCACTTGACTCGCAGGCATTAGTCACTAACATGAACTTTAACCACACTGACCAACCTTACTTTCGTAAGCTCCAAGAAATGAACAAAACCCTGATTTTTACTATGTGAATCCAACAAATAATTATTTCTTGTATTATTTCATGTATAAATGTTTGCCATTTTTGCAGCTTTATAGTACCAAAGGTTTTATGTTGCACAACACATCTGCTACGACTTACTTAGCATTGTCCAGCTTGTCACTCTCTGCCATGCTACCAGTTTTCACTAGCTCATAGTTGATGCAGCCTGGCTGGATTGCATCTATAAGGTCCAACACTGGCAAGCTAGAGCTGATCTCTTTGTCCTAAAAACCAAACACAGAGTTAGAGGGCATGACGAGACTAAAAAGTTGGTACGAGCTAAAATATTATCGGGAGGAAGAACCTAATCCTGGTTCAACACACCTTAAAGCTTGAAATTTTCGACTTTTTTCCTGCTTCTGCCAGAGTTTTATTAACCCAGTTGACAATGATGTCATCATTCACCTTCTCGCCGTCTCCCAGGTCCTCAAGGACATTCAGAGTATATCTAAAACACAAAGAGGACCACAAAGTGAGCACAAGAAGGAAAAAAATACTTCCAATACTTACACAATACCTTCTTGCAACATGATCAATGAATAAATGCACATCAGTGTTCCTTTGCTAAATATCCAAATATACTAAAGAAGACTCTACCTCCTCATTAACTGCCAGACCAGAGCCAGGGTCAGGGTGGGGTTCCCATCGTTTAGGTCTTGGCCTCCAATGCCCACCAGTGAAAATTTGGCTGCAGTTTTCCCCAGATCCACAGCATAGTTACAGTTCTCCAGCTGCAGTCACACAAACATGCACATTATCACTAATGGGTAATTTTGGTTTTCATTACAGCACTGAATTCAAACTTTAATTTGTATTGGACAGAAGATGTGTACAGATGTGCTGGCTATAATTCAAATCACACGGTTATACTAATGTGCTCATTATAATACCTTATTGACTGTATAGGAAGAATATGGTGGAAATGGTACATAATCTAAGACTATAATAATAGTTGATATGGTGACCCTTTCTGAGGATGCTTTATTTTTATATTTGTGGGGAAAATGCTCCAGAGTCAGTGCTTTATAACAGCTGTAGGTTTTGATTTGTGGGAATGTCCTTAATATAGAGGACTTTCTGTTTTTTTTTACAAATGTGTCAACATGCATATTTTTCCAACTTTTCAAACTCAAAAAAAGTTCATTTCTACTGCCTGTGTTCAGTAATTAATTTATGATGTCGCACGCCACAGTAGTGGTTAATACCTCATATCTCTGCACCAGTGTTATTATGGACAGGTGTGAATTCTCACACAACCCTCCTCATTCCTACTGCCCTGCTCACTAGCAGCTGAACACAAAGTCAGGATACGATATACACACAGAAACCCAACTGTGTCCTGACTAACCTTATATAACAGACAGGCAGTGATAAAATAACTAATTTGTTTATATTCATTGCCGATGTTCAGTAAATCTTACTGAGTTATAAGATTTATAATGCAGTTGATGATGTGTTCCAACATAGATATTCCACAACTTTCTCTATGAAAGGTTAAAAAGTATGATAAATCAATTATCAGTAAAGCGCTGTCCAAGTATTTGTTTAATTCGTTTTCTTTTGTTTTGTTATTTTTTTTTAATTGACTGATTCGCAACAGCATCACAACACCCAGTCATTGATTAGTTACATATTAAGCACATCTTGTCATGTTTCAGTCACAGCCAGTATCCCTGACTAACAGTTATGATGAACCTTTTTTATTGAATGTTTGTCCACGTTCTGTTTATTTTGCTTGTGTCTGAGACTGCTGACTTTTTATGAATTTTGTTGAAATATTTTTCTGGTACACAACCATTGATATGATCAATCAAGATGACAAGGACTGATGGGAGGGGCATTTTCATCAATAAGACTAATGCCTTTTTAAATGTTTAGAATTAGGAAGAAAAATAAAAAAATTACTGACAGTCTAGGGTGCAACATCAGGAAATGCGTACCTTCTTCATGTTGGACCCGATCTTTGGGTACGGGGGCTTGTTGACTTTATTGTTCCAGTCGACACGGACCTTGATCTTCTCATAAAGCTGCAGAATTACCAGGGCATCTTGGAGATCACTGTGGAAAAAAAAAAAACCCATCATATTATTCAGAAAGCAATCATGGAGCATGTTTTAAATCATATAAAAATAACCAAATACCGTTAACAATTTAAAGCTGCAATCCTGAGAAGTTCCCTGTTATTGTGAAAAATGATCACAAGTTTTACCCATATAGGTGGTTGACATGAGGGTTCACACCCAGGGAATTCATCCAGTTTCGGAAAGTCCTCTCCTCTCTGGTTTCACCTGTAGACACAAAGAAAACACCCAACCCCAAAGACAAACAGTTAAGTTGCTGCTTTTTGTAAAGTTCTCCAGTACTGTCAAAGAAGAAATTAAAAAAAGGAATAACCAAACTATGCTGGATTCTATGCTCGGCTTTTCTTACAATAAACAAACAAACAAACAAACAAACGAATAAATAAATAAATAAATAAAGCGAAATTTATTGATCAGACCAAATTAAAAAAAAAAGTCTAGGACAGAAAAGTAGAAGAGATACAGCTGTTTAACCACTAGATGGCCCCAAGACCCTCTTGAGCAAAATAACACTTCAGGAAATGATTATGGTATTTGTCCACATTCCAATCCAAAGTAAGTCACCTTCTCTGCTGTCTTAAACACACCCTCCAAAACTGCCTTAACAAGGATGAAGAAATATCTATTTTTAAAAGGTCTATTCCATAATGGATGGATATAAACTGCCAAATAAAAAAGTACTAGATGGTGCTTGGTTTGGAAAAAACCCCGAAACTGCTACAGCATGGTATTTCCATGGATCTGGCAGCGGTTTTGGGGGGTGGCGGGGTATGAAGCAGTCTGTGTTCAGCTCTTTCCTCACCCTCCAGTAGGCCCCAGTCGATGTCCTGGTTCTCAGGTTTGGTCAGTGCTGGATACTTGTTAAAGAGGTTGGCTACAAACGCCAGGTTAAGCTTGGGGTTTCCAGACACCACGTCGGTGGATGTGACAAACTGTCTGCAGCCAAGTCTGTCAGCCTGCTGCAGCATAGCCTCTGCTCTCTTCAAGTCGTCTTTCTCCTGAAATAGCAAAACACAATCATACAAGAGTCAATTCCCCTTAAAAATCATTCAACTTGAGTAATATATAAATGCTGAAACCTTGAGTAAATACTGTTCTGTTTAAGATGTTGTAAAAGCTACAGATTTCTATCAAGACATTATACTGATGCCACTCTCTAACGTCAGTCAGCGTTAAAGCCAACACTGCATTAAAAACAGACAAGTACTGACAAAATAAATTGTATTCTCCCCCCCCCCTCAACAGTGGTGATATTTGCCACTTTGAGAGAGATAAACAATTGCAATAGAGATAATACAATTATATAAAATATAAATGTATTATTAAAATAATAAAATAATTTGGCAAAAAAAAAATCAGGACTTTGTGTCAAAGGAACGTAACAGCACAGATAACGGAGTGTTGAGCGTAAAACAGAAACCAGCCACTGAAAAGGGAGTATTCATAGCAGACGCACAAACACAAAGCTGGTGTGAGGAAGTGGCCTTGGGTCATGTTGATCACAGTTTGACCCTGAAAAAGACCTGAGAACAACAGTGCATTAACTGGTTTGAAAAGGCCTCTTTTACTCCCTGGTGCTGTCTGGCTGAGGTTGTTTCCCCCAGTGGTTTCTTGTCACACCACAAAAAGGTTTAAGTATATTAACATGGCATTGTGCAAGTCTGAAATCACTTAAATGTGAATCTAGAGTGTGTTCTACAGAAGACCAGAGACATAGCATTTGGGGAAAAAAATTAGTTTTAAGTGGTGAATAAGTTTCCAGAGAAGATTTACTTGTGATGCTGGACATGCAATCGGCCCAGTCATTCAGCTTACAAAGTTATATTGTAGTTTACTTTACCCTTCTTCCCCTGAGCTCCTGCTGTTCTGTAGAGCTGTGATACACACCATTTGCTAGTCTACTATCCAGCACCATTTGTTTTATCTAATAGTATGATAATAGTTGAAGCATTGTTAATATGTTCACATTCCTTGCCAATTTTAAAGAGGATCTATTACGTGAAAATTCATTTTATATAAACAAAAACATTCCCCACATTTTGTGCTTTTTCCATTTTTGGCTTAAAAAAAAATTCCTCTATTATGATCTCATTTAAGATGATCACCACCCCTGGTTCGACAGTAGCCCGTTTACATAAACACTGAAATGGCACATTTGGAGGAGGAGTGAAACGAAGGTATTCAAATATGCATTATCTGAGGCGTATTTAATTTAAAGCATTAACACACTTTGTGTTAACTTATTGAGGAAATAGTAAAAAAAATATATATATAATAATCATCATCATCATCATCATCCTTTAAACGTGATAAACTACACACTGGAAGGAGAAAAATTGTAAATGTGATTTAAGGCCAAAAATGAAAGAATATTTCCAGAACAGGAGATTTAGGACCATTGTGTCTTGAGTCTTGTTGTGAGAAACTATCCATTTCCAAATGATCATACTTTTCAGGTCTGCAAATACATGCCAATGAATAAGATCTCTTTCTAAAAACTTAACACATATCTGCCAGTACCATGGAGGGCCCTTTAAGTACAACAGAAGTACAAACCAACAACAAGGGACATTATTTTTTTTTTTTTACTGATAAAAGGTTTAAAAGTCTAATAAAAAGATAGTGAACCGACTTCCAACAACTTTCATACTTTGAAGTCATGTGAATGTAAGAAATTATAATGGAATTTCCTGCCATTGAGTCAAAGTGATAAAAGAGTAAATGGTGAAATATCTTCATGCATGCTGGGAAACCGGATATGTAACACAAACCGGCTCAAGACATGGAGAAAACATGTACAATAACAGCTTCTCCTGAGACAGCAAGTTTGGCGACTACCGCATTAACAGATGTGCTGTCAGCCTTTTTCTGCAGACAAAACTTTTAGAAGAACATTATTAAAACTGAAAAAGTCCCAGACAATATAGATGGAAAATATTTTCATGAGAACATGGAGGAGTCCAGCACATGAGCAGAACTGGCCTGTGCAGAACTATGCTCATGTTTTTAATTCGGTGGCTCACCCACTACTTCACATCGCATAAAAGCCACAGTTATCCAAACGAAGCATGTTCAGCTTCTTTTTTTATGTCAGGAACATTAAGTTAACTTCAAAAAGTATTTTCCAGAGATCCGAAATAGTGTACATGAGTCCTTTTGCAGGAGCTATAGATCATAAAGTTCATCGGGTTATATCATTTCATCCATGAAAGCGCCTGTGATAACCGTCTGAGCAGAGAGAGTGCGTTTTCAGTCACAGCACAGACTTTAAGTGTCTATTAAATCGTTAAACCTCTCCTGACCTGAAATGCACCGCCACACCCACGTACACAGTCTGCCGATCTAATGCTTAACACTCCTCCTCCTCTCTGGTCAGAAGGTCTGCCAGAACCATCCGGGATCACATGCCGGTGCTCACAATGCACCAAAAATAAGTTATCATCATATTAAACTAGTAATGATAAAATGATAATAATGATAAAAAAAATATATAGAGATAAATAAACGGGTTATGTTACAAGTTCTTGCCCTGATAAACAGATCACGTTTACAGATTTAGTTTGTGCCCTAAGGTATTTGGATTCACATCTGGAAGATCAGACAAAAACAAAGAGATAAGCCAAGGTATTTGTGAAAAATCCATTACAACTTCTCCATGCATGACGGAATTTGGAGGCAAACAGATTTACATCTGTTTCTGTCCCAAGCTGGTTATGCAAGTCAATAATTCAAAGGCATATTATAAAGCATGACTTACATTGAAGCCTGCCATGCTGATGTCAATGCGTTCCTCGCCTTCTTTAGTGCCTTTGGGTGCAATTTGGTTCAGGAGGTGGAAATAAGCCCTGGAGTCCTACAAGGGTCCACAAAAAAAACAAAAAAAACACGAATTATTAACTGTTCACACAAACAACAACTTCAACAATTACAGGATATACCAAAATCCACTATGGAATAAACAAAAATTAGACAAGCATGAGAAAACTGAAGAGCATGCTGGGATCTCCTAAAAAATAAAAATTTCAGAAAATCAGAATGTAATACGCCAAAAAAAAAAAAGAGTCATGCCTAAGTGAATAACAGTTGGCTGTGCATTTGGCAAAACAAGTACCTTCACAGAGTTTGAGAAGTCTGAGAGCTGAAGCATAGGGAAACATAGATAAAGTGTAAGAGATAGTTCTAGACACATCAACACTGGCCCTTTATTCAGTAATCAAGATAAGAAATAAGATCTACTACAGGATATGGTGTGATATAATATACAACCTACCATTACCTTAATACATTTGCATAGGATGCAAAAAAGGGAAATGAATTGAGTCACAGAACACATAAGATTATAATCACTGGTGTTGGACTGACTTATTCTCAAACAAATTGTTTGCAAACGTGGGGGCCCTCAAGGGGGCGCCAAAGATCACGGGGGGGCGGGGGGGGGTTGTGGTCTGGAAAACTGTTTGATTAAATCAATCTCTCCAGGTTCTCCACGTTTTAATGCCATACCTGAAGCCAGAACCGGAGGGATGTCATGCAACAAACGTTTAACAGGGCTGGCTGATTTATTAAGAGGGAAGGAATAAAGGGAAGAATAAAAGAGAAGTAGAGGATTATATACATATGAAAGAAATACAAACAGGCAGTGCTGAAAGCATTGCTGGCTGCCAGACATCGTGCTGCTTGACCTTGTTGACCCAAGACAGGCTAACCCTGAGATTGGTCTATATCTTACTGCGCTCATGATGACACGAGGGTGAGCGAGGATTCTTTACATCAAGAACTAAAACGAGACTGCACTCCATGTTCCCATAGAAAAATTTGTTTTCTGATGTTACCCATGAACTCCTAAGCAAAAGGTTATTCACTGATAAGAACAAGAGTATACATGTACTACTAATACTACTACTACTACTACTACTACTATTATGAGGAAGTTGCTGAATAATTTGTTGAATTCTGATTTTAATAAACTACTATTTCGGTTAAGTTCCTGACAGATATTCCTTATAGATGCAAAATTACTGTCCAGTGTACCTTAATATCAGAGCTGAAGTTGTTGATTTTCTGCCATCCAGCATTATGGAGATGGAAGTTTGCCCATCGAAGGAGTAACTCCTCTGGGGAAAGTTTCATCAGATCCTCCAGGGTCTCACCTTCCCGGAGCAATGCTGCCAGAGCTGGGAAAGCACACACATGTACACATGAGTCAGCACAACGAGATAAATACACGAATCAACACAACCAGCAGGGTGAATAGGGCTGTGTATATATAAACAAAAATGGGTACAACATAAACATAGCAGTTTTCTACAGCATCCCAAATACCTTTGTTAAATTTTATCTGCCATTTGAAAACTTGACATGAGGGGCGTTCAATTCAAACTGGGACTTTTGATTCAATGCATATTCCAGCATTTAACTAGTGCTTAAGTACTGTTTGTTTGAAACGCTGGTGTCCCAAGAACTCCTTTAATTGCCCAAACTTGTAGAAATGACTTGGAATGAGATCAGGCCTTTACAAGAGATGTGATAAGAACTCCCAGCTGAGTCTCTGTAAAGTGCAAGCGGTGTTCGTAGATGGATGCAGACGCGTCTCATCTGCAAGTTGGCAACAAGCTAACTGTCGATTTTCAAGGATCAGTCGTTCCACTAGGTGATCGTTCATGGGAATGACTGCAGTGTGCTCAAGCCGCTTTGGCTGAGATCATCATTCATAGATATACAGGCTTCTCTAAAATGTTTGCACCATTCAGATGTTTTAGTGCAGCTAAGAGTCTCATCACTGAATTGTCATTGAAGTCTTCTGTAAATGTCAGTCGGTTTCATGCCTTCACTCACAAGAACTATCATCAAATGTCCTGGTTCGACTCGAACGCCCCTCATATAATACACATAAGCCCTATTCGGACGGGACTAGTTTTCCAAACGACGTTGAAGTTTGAATTTTTTTCAGATGACGTCTGTCATTTCACGTACGCATTCGGACGGGACTAACGTGTTTATTACGGAGGTAGGAGTGTCTGTGTTTTACATGTGGGCGTTGCACAAGATCACATGTTCACATCTACAACCATTATTGTGGCGCGCTAGTGAGAGTACGGTAGTTCACGTTGACCAAAACACAAAAGAAAACGCGTTTTGGAAAAAAAAATAATAAATCGGCAATCACAGACATTCGCATTCGGACGGGATTAGATTTCTCAGAGGACCTCCGAGTTCGCTGAAAAACAGT
>JAOVVA010000052.1:1852159-1870416 GCA_028565275.1 Leiocassis micropogon | reverse complement strand
AAATCACAAAGTACGTCTGTGAAACAGAAATTTCTCTAACGACCCCCTGTAAAACTAGTCCCGTCCGAATAGGGCTATACACATCATTTTAAGTTACTTATCCTAACACATCTATTGCTCTTGATTTATTTGCATGTCTTGTCTTTATTTGTATACCTGTAACCTGACATATGAACTGGGCTGATCAAATTTACACTGTTTATACAGAACTATTTATAGAGACTATTGCATGCCCACCAACAACAGAAGACTAATGTGTGCTTCTGCACCAAGTACCGAGCCCCACCCTGAGAAGAGTGCAGGTTTAGCTTTAATCCTGCAAACCATGCATTACTGTACACACTGCACTTAATGCAACGCTGAAGCCTTTAATTTCTACCACAGCAAATCAGATAGAGCAAGCATATTTGTCTGAAAATCAACTTGTTCTGTTTATTTGTCCTGCAGCATCGATAAAATTCTTCCCTGCACTTAATTATTTACTGCTGCAGAGGCACACTGTTTGTCTGAATTCCAGGCCAATGGTGTCAGCCTGCCTCGCTTCTGAATGGTGTCGGTTTCTGGTCACCGGTGAAAATGGAGCTCACCCTCATTCCGGCTGAGCTCGATGTCTGCGAACAGGCCAATCTTGATGATCTGCCACAGCAGGCCCATCACCAGATGCGGCTTTCCTTCACGCAGATCCAGAGCGCCGATGTTCACCACGTGGCAGCCGATGGCTGAGGCGGAGTTCAGCGCCAGGTTGAGGTTCTCCTGCATAGATAGGGTAAAGGGATTAAGTTAGGAATGCTGAGTCTGACACTGGCTTCGTCTAGAACTAGGAAAACATCTTTATTATACAATTATGCACTGGAATGCAACCATGATTTGTCAGTTTTGCTGAGCAGACAGCACTGTTTTGAAACATGTATCTACCTTAACAATTCCCTAAACAAGAAGTGCAGCCATAGAAACAATAAGGCGACACAAACCTGGATTGTGAACGGCGTCAGTTTCTTCTTGTTTATTGTCCTCTCGTCAATTGTATCAGGGACAGACAGGTTGATCATTTTACTGTTAGGAGAACAGACACACGCAGCCTATATGAGAACAGAAATCTAATCTAACTGGATTCCACTGAGAATTTCTTTTAATTCACTGAATTAAAATGATCATCTAACTGACTCACCACAGCACGACACCGTCTCCGACAGCCTTAAAGAGGTCGTTTGTGTTGGGGTTCATGGGGAGCACGTGCTTGCAGTCCGGGTCATTCTTCAATGCAGAGTTGATCCAGTTCGCAAAAGCAAACCTCTCCTCCTCTGGAGAACAGCAACAAGCAAGAAGAATAAATGTTTAAAAGACAAGAGGACACACATGAGGGCACCCTTTTTTAATTCAGCCAACCAAACAGAAGTGGTTTCAAGAGGCCAAAGAGACAGGTTTATCTGATGTGACAGCATAAGTGTAGAACAAAAATGCCTGATTAGATTAATAAAAAAAATATATAAATAAAATTAAAAAAAGAAGAGGTTTTACCTGAGTAGGAGTGCTGCGTGCCTGCACTGGACAGTTCTGACGTGCCCCCGATAGCCAGGATGCCCTCTTTCTTGTTGATAGCATTGCGGAAGGTCTTTGCAATATCACTACTTTTGAGCTCCTGGAAGATCTGCAAATAAAAACCAGAGAGGAAAAGCAATGCAAGTGTGGGTTTTGTTTGTGCAACAAGATTACTCAGACATTCCATTGCCTCCGTGTGACGTTTTCAAAATTACACCACCAAAAATAAAGATGCTTTTTTTTTTTTTGGTGCCGTTATTTCCAAATGGAGACAACAGTGAAACTGGGCTGACAATGCAACTTCAATATAATCTCCCCTCCCCACCCACCCTCCAGACTGTCCCAGCAGAGTAAACAAACACTGGGAGCATTGATGAGGAAAATCTCCATTAGGCTTCACGCGACAAGAAGCCTAGAGAAATGGTACTGCTTATTTCACAGGATGAAACGTCACACAGACTTGCAGCCAGATCATCTTAGGAATTTTACGCCAAGGCGAGGGTGATGACTCAAAAGTAAGTGACCGGACACTTCCTCTGTCGGGTGTCAGTTAGAGTCTCTTATAAAACTTGGAAGCTTTTTATATAATATGATTCATATTTGCATTATTCACATGATGTGAAAGAAATTATTCCAAAGCAAGTTAGTAAATTAAGAAAAATAAGACAAAAATATCAGACAAAAGGAATGGAGCCCTAAAAAGTACAAGGTAGGAGTTGCATTTTTGGGAGATTTAGCAGATTCTGTGTTTAGAAGGCACTCAGAACATTCAGTGTTTTGTTTTTAACTGTGTAAGCTTTTTTTTTTTTGCAGTTCAGGATTGATTAAAAAAAAAAAACAGTGTTACTAAAGCTTTTGCAAATATGTCTGAAATTCTTTGCTAAAACCAACTTTTATAAAAGATTAATAAGTGAGGCTCAAGAATGCACCAAATTGACACCATAATCCTTCAGGAAAGAAAAAAAAGAAAAAGAAAAAAAAAAAAAAACATTCGCTGTCTAACCCAAAAGCCATTTAGAGTTCTTTTGAGGGATTAGTCTAAAGCATCTACTGACACTGCTAATCAAGGACTTGGCACAATAAATTCATCCCGCTCTGCTAAAACAAACCGGCCAGAGATTCAGCTAATATTGGACATCTGCTCAAATGCAAATTATACCACGACAAAATTAAGTTAATGTTTATAAAATAAATAAATAAATAATTTTTTTTTAAAAAACTTAAATTTACTTACCGAAACAAATTCATCAAAGCTGATCTTGTTATCCTTGTCTTTGTCCCCCTCGGTCATCAGCTTCTGGATGATCTCACGGACTTTGTACCCAGGAAGGGGCAGGTTGGCCTCTTTGAACAGGTCATGGAGCTCGTAGTCATTAATGTAGCCATTACTGTCCAAATCTGTAAAAGGATCATTCAGACACATCGATTTTAATGCACAATTTAGCATGTTAACGTCAAGTCCAGCACTACAGACAGCATCATTGACTATGCAGACATGTTTATAACACGGTTTATTAGTCACTTTATTAGCAAGATCCACCCGAAAGCAATTACAAAACTGTTTTTATTTTGCTGTTTGGTTAATCCAAACAAGCTGTTCCACCAAAGCCAAAAATTACAAGCAGAGCCGAGCAGGAGGAAGTAAAGCAGCTTTAATGAAGCTACGTCTCCTGGGATGATTTAAAGCTTTCATGCACCCACTCGCTGCTCCCAGAACACTAATGTACACACAGGAGCATATAATGCCTTACCTAAGCTAATAATACAGTTCCTCAATATCTGTGAGTCTTGGCTAGCAAGGTGCTGTATCATACAATATAATAAGCTTATTATTATCTAAGATAGCTACACTGAGAGATTAATCAGATGGTTAACATGGATATGCTATTTTATTGTACCAACACTCATATCTTCTCATGTCCTTGAATTTTTTGCGACTTAACAATAACCCTAGTTAAATTAGACACCAGACTTGAAAGAAATTGAGATGGAAAATGGTAAGAAAAAAAAATAAAATAATAATAATAATAATCTCTCATCAAAGACTTATTAAAGGAGGGATTCTTTTCATGCCAGGTTTCATGCAGACCATTTTTACCAGAGCTCAACTCTGCAAAATAAACAAGAGTGTTTCGTTGCTACTCGCTCCAGCAGATAAGCAGTCTAAGCTGAACCAGGACAAGTGGAAGGGCCTTTTTATAAGCCCGATTTAGAAACTGTTTAACAATGGTCTCTTTTTTTTTTTTACTGATACAAAATTCTTTACCTGACATGCATATCGCTTTGCGATAAAGACTATTTTTTACCAGCTAAAAATACCTAGCAATGAATTCCCATTACATTCCCATTCCCAGTACATAATGGTGCTGTATTCCCTGCCAAGTGCCCTACATGCTGTATACCCTACCCTGAGTCCTACATGAGACAGATCGTAATAGTACTATTTAGCCTACATAATGTCCTACCTGCTACCGTATACACACACACACACACACCATACCTAGTGTCATACATAAAGTAGAACATAACCGTGCTGTACACCCTACCTGGTGTGCTACATACTGTATATACCCTTCCTTTACTGCTGTATACCCTTACTTGGTGCCCTCCATGACGCTTAGGCCCCTAGATAAGGTCAAACATAACAGTGCTGTACACTTTCTAGTGCCCTACATGGATGCTGTGCTGAGCAGTGACTTGGTTGAATGCTGAATGGCTCTCAAGGATAATAAAATCCGAGCTGCATTAATGGACTGATCTCGGGAATGACACAGCAGTCTGCAGTCAGCCATTTTAAATGTGAGCTAAAGTGCTGCACTGTGATCTATAGATTAAACCTCTAGTATCGACCGGCCTCTTTACTCAGCGGAATTATTTGCCAGGAGCTTTGTGTCAAGACACAAGACATTATAGGAAGACTTACATGGACTTATGTCATCAGGAGCACGCACAATTTGAGCATGTTTTAAAAGCAGAAATCAGCAGAGTATACTAATTAAAACTGACAATGCCTTTGGGATTTCCATGCCATAAAGAGAGCACTACGCTGAAGGAAGGGCGTGGATGAAATGAGCAAGAACATCACTGTTAATAGAGATTACAGTGACCTGAAGTGAACTATAATACAGACATCATGTCTAGTCTGTAGATAAAGTACATTTTTGTGGTGATGCATCATTTCAGGTATTTTTTGTTTGAAAAGAAAAGTTATGTCACATTGTGCTGAGTAAATTCATCAATCATTAAAGGCAGTATGATTTTTCCTTAATAAGGCCTTCAGGATTGTCATGACGCTTCAGAGGAAAATAACAGACAGAACTGGAAACTGTTGTTTTTTTTTTTTTATTCCATGCAGGAATGCCTAGGAAACACATTTTTTCTGCATTTTGTCAAGTACTACATAACAGACTTCCTTTAAAGAAATAAACGGAAACCCTGGCCTCAAAGCTTAGGGTGACCGTCGCGGCGTTTCATGTGTCTCGACTGCTGTGAGCAAAATCCCAGATGTAGAAGCACATGGGAGTGTTTATGGTTGAAGTCCATTGTTAATTCTTTATTTATTTGAGGGGAAGAACACATAACAGGTCAACACCGACACACTATTCATCAAAGTTAATGCTAATGAAATATGTTTTAGCCAAGTATTCTTACATTTAAGTCATGCATTTTAAACCTTTTTTTTTTTTTACGTTTTATCTACTCTTGGATGACGTACGATGATTACATAGACTCGTGGTTGTGTCAAATACACGGAGCTGAAGTCACAATCTTTTAATCTGATTTGTTTTAAGTTTGTTATACAGTAAGGAACTGGCCCCAAGTTAGAGAGTTTAAGCATATTTAAGATGGCAGGGGGTTATGAGAGCATTTTAAAATTTCATACTCATAGCTTTAGGTTTAGAGATGTAATTAGGCAATTTGTTATTTCTCTGACATTAAAACATATGCAACACTTTATAACTATGTGCAGATTGTTTTCAACTGGCACAAGTGACACATTACATTAACTGCACTGGCTTAATAAAGTTTTTTAGTTAGCGTAGGTTTTTAGTTAGTAACAAACTCTAAACAGAGTAGCCAATCTAGTTATCTCGGCAAGTTAGCTACCCGACACTGTGTCGGTCTTTGACGGACAGTAACTACGGTGCGTTTTTAAACGAGTGTTTTTTTGTTGTCAAATAGTAAGGATAGAAGTTAGGCAGTTTTATTACCAGCTCTGAAACAATATGGTAGCTCCCCTTAAAATATAGCCATTATGTTCGCTTAAACGAAGACTGTGGTGTCCGGATCAAGACACAGTCAGAGTTTCAATTCACACAAGCATCACTCAGAACAGAGCAGGCTAGCTACAACCAAATGCATGCCCTTATAGCCAACATACATACTCCTTTTTTTTTTTTTTTCTTAATCTTGTACATGTGCTTAGTCAAGGACGTAATGAACTTTGAACTTTTTATAACCCTGCTGTAATCTGCTGACGATAAGTTTATGGATGCATTATCATTTCTACTGAGCTGTTGTTTCTAACCCACTGCTGTCTTTTACTTCAAATCTGTCCGTTACCAATTCAATTTCAGTGATACCAGTCTTTCTGTGGTAAAAGGTAAAAAATTTTTTTAAAGACGTTTAGGTCATATATTCCGTCTGAGCCCACATCATCACCTAACTCGTTCCATCACTCTGAGTTAAAATGAAAATGTGCCGTTTACACAGATGCCATCCTTTGACCTTACACCTAGGAGGCACGCCCAATTCCATTATGAAGTGTCTAACAAGCTGGATGAGCCTTGAAGTGAAACCTCACCGTCTTTGGCCTTGAGACGTGACAAAACCATCATGGTAGCACATTCCAAAACAATTAACCAAAACCTTGTTGAAAATTTCAACAGGAAACATTTCACAATTAATTTTTAGGATGAACAAAATAAAATGGGAGAGCTGCAAGCGTCCCTCTCCACGGCAGATTCGCGGCAGGCAAGGTTCACTGGCCGAGCCAGCAGAACAGGAAACCCACTCACCGACTTTCTCAAAGGCTTCACGCAGCTCCTCCAGCTCGTCTTTGGATATCTTCGCTGCCATCTCCCTGGAGAATGACCTGTACCTTCCTCACTCCAACAATGTGCCCTTTTTCTGTTGGGAGAGGAACACAGGAAGGCAGAATGAAAAACACTATTCATTTCCCAGGACAATACATTCCCTTTGCTTTGCTTTTTGATTTGCTCTGTGGGTGAAGTGCAAAGCTAACACACCATCACTTTCCACACTCCAGGACAGAAAACAGTAACACTTACTTTGCATGATACGCACAGGATTGTTAAACATGCAAATAAAGAACAGTGCTTTTGTCTTGATTTGGGGAAAAGCGTACATTTAGGCTATAGCATTGTCTGGATTTTAAGTAAACACCAGTGCAGGACATGAAAAGCTAACAAAGGGTGTGAATGACTATCTGATGAGCTCAGGAAATACCTCAACTGCAACCTATTCAGAGCTGCACGCTGCAGAGTTCAGTTACATCATCACTGCTTATGAGCTGTACATCACATGAAGCCTGGAGCATTTTGTAGTTTGTTTGTTTGTTTGTTTATTATTATTATGATTATTATTATTATTAATAATAATAATAATAATTTATTAGTAGTAACAACTTTTTTTGTAAATTTGAGAAGAAAAAAGTAAAAGAAAAAAAAAAAAATCAATAGAGGCTCAACAAAAAAATCTCAATAAAATATAGCGGTGATTAATAAAACGGAAGAGAATTATTCTTATTTTATTAGCTAAAGTAGAAAGACTTATTATTTTCTAATCAATCATTTTATGGAATAATATTTCTATATTAAACTTAACATAAAAAATGTAACTTTCCCCAGAGGACTCTTTTATAATAAATACAGATATGAGAAAACACAGATGATATGAGAAAAAAAAAAAACCAAACAATTCAGAAACACATTGCCTTGCAAGATGATATTTATCATGATCTTTTAGATAACATTTAAAGAAAATAACTAAACAGAAATAAAAAAAAACTATATAATACTAATACTATACTTATAATGTGATTAAAATCTATGATGAGCCTAAAAGCGTATTGTGTTTAAATACACCAGTTCTGTCTTTAATCTACTTTATTACACTGCTGACTGAACAGTACTTTGAAAAATTCTCAAGATATAGAACTCCAAAATGACATCAATTCATATTCAGTGTAGTTTTTGCTTCATACGTGCTCACGTTAATCAAAATCAGACAGACAGTTTTATTCTTAAAAACAAACTTCTTCAAAGAAGACTTGAAAACCGATGATGCACCAGTGGTTACAGAACTAAAGGAGAAGCCAGGCTGAGCCGCAGGACATGTTAAGCTGCCTGTTTTTTTCGGCGATGACTAAACGCCACAGCGGGTGGAGTGACAGAGGTGGATGTGCACACACCCGTCATAGTGTCTTTCCGTTTTCACTCCTCGCTCCCGAAAAGAACACAAACACGAGCCATCCTGAATCGGCTCCCTCCTACACACAACAGCAAACAATAGCAACGGGACAAGGCAGAGATACCTGGATATTACCTAAACCAATGAACAAAAAAAAAAGGCTTTATCTTGTGTTCAGTACAGGATGTTTCAAGGTCTGTCTGATCCCGTCACACTGCAACATCTCAGACGCCCCGCCTGAAGCACCACCGCTGATGTCCTTCAACAAGCAGCTGCTTCAGATCCCGGAATTCGTTTCAAAGCGTATTTTTACTCACCAACACAGAATATGTTATTCAGCAATTTCAACTTTGCTTTCTTCTTAGTGTTGAGTTAAAAAACAAACCATGATTCATGAGTGTTTTTTTTTCCTCTCTCATAAACAAACTAAATCCTACAGCTTCCCTTCTTTTTTTATTTTATTTTTTTTAAACTGGGCCCTGAAGTCATTTAAACATTTTGCATTATCAACCAAACACTCTAGGCAGACAAGCACACACACACACACACACAAAAGCAAGCAAGCAAGCAAGCAAGCACACTCCTCCCATGGGATCCGAGCTGACAGACTAAGCGAAATGGATCCATGTGCGTGCTCTCCGCCCAAAGCGTCCTAACAGCCGTAAGCTAGGAAGGGAACAATGAAGACAATGCAAACGAAAGGAGGAGTGCAACACGACCTTTTCCTCTACAGTCTTTTTAAGCTAAGGAGTTCAGAAAGAAATAACAGCCCGATGTTTTACAGCTGTGGTCATGCGACTTAGCTGCCAGTAAAGTAGACGAGATAAAGAACGCGAGCGCACTTTCCCCTCGAGACAAATGCTGAAACATGAACGCAACGACGGTGAGAATTAAAAAATATGGCAAAAAGCGAAAGGAATAGAAAAGGACCAGACCTGTGTTGCGAGTGGCTGCAGAGGCTGAGGCTGAGGAAGTGCTCCCTACACACCCTCTGAGGCGAATGTGGAGCGCCAGCATTCCTGTCTGCCTCACAAAGACCTCAGGCAGCAAGTCAGAACACTTCCTGCCCAGCTATGGGAGCTGCCTCCCTGCCTCCGGAGAGAAAGGGGGAGGATGGGGGAGAATGTGGTAAAGTGTGTGTGTGTGTGTGTGTGTGAGTGAGAGAGGGGAGAAAGCATGTGTGTTTTCTTTACCGCTGCTTCATTACCAGATGTATGGAGGATGAAAAAAAAAAAAAAAATCATGACTTTACAGTTGTATTAGCTACTTCTGTAAAGCACATTTCTGTGCTTATCTTTCTAACAAAAATTCTATACAAGAAGTGCAAGCTTGAACTGAAGGAAAAAATAAAAACTTCCACAATATCAACACCATCCAATCAATTCAACTCCACTTTTAACAATAGACAAACACACAAAGCAGCTTTGCAGAAATCCAGATGTAGATTTATATTTAGATTGCTTCTGAGTAAAAGCCAGAGGTGACGATGTGTCTTCTACCTCATTGCCTTTTAGATGATCCAAAGTTAAATCTCATCCTCTTCTGAGTGACACTAGAGAGAAGGATTATAAAAAATAATAAAAAATAAATCGCTGCACTTAAACATCACACAGTACTACGTGTGTTCAGGATGAGTATTACGGTGAGTCCTAGGATGATCACGTGACCATATTTATGAGTACAGAAGCAGTTCTTAGGTGCAGCTCAGATCACAGTGTCATCTTATCGGATCGTTTTAGATACGACCCATATGCTCTGACGACACTCGTGCAAACGCAATCAAAAAAAAGGAAACATGCTGATATTTGAGCCATGGATTATGAAACCCGGACACATCATCATTACTTCACTCCATCAAAGGAAAAGTCATTTCACAGACTAAGATGATTTGTAAATCACCGCCACTTTCACTTACTCAGAACAAAAAAAAAAAGAAAAAGGAAACAAGGGGAAGACAGAGTAAATAAAATTAAATCGATTCTAAACAAAACCTTAGCGGTGACATTACACAAGCTCAAACATGAGACGGGAGATCACCTGTTCAACGAGTCTTGGCATGCGTGTCAGCAACAAAAGGGCTAAAGTGCTCACAAGGTCTTGCATATGTGGAGACGGTCATTGCGAAACATATGGGAGCACCCGGGATAAGTGGAATTCCTGTGGGGCAAGTACACAGAGTCTGATTCAGCAGGCTGAACTGCTGTTATCCAAAGCTTTGCTTACAATTGGTGCCTTAGGCACAACTGTGCGAAACACATGAGAGGCTCAAAATCGTCTTGTTCAAGCAAAGCGCTGACAGGTGTGTGAGCAAAATCGGGGATGCATACGGGCAACTGTTTCATGCTGAAGTGGACAAACTGCAATATGGGAGTCATTACTTTGTCCCGGTCATTATAATACTACTACTACTAATAATAATAATGATAATTATACTAATGATGATGTGGCTGCCCGTGTTCGATCCTGGACTCAAATTACTCTCGGTGTGACGTTTCACATGTTATCTTTGTGTTTCCTTTCACCTTGAGAAAGCATGCTTTATGAAAATCTTACTGGGATTGGGTTAGGGTGGACCCAGAACCTATTTTAGCAACACTGAATGGGAATGGCCATAGCTACACCCTTAATTAATTTAACTCAATTCAATTTTATTTATTTAGCGCTTTTAACCATCAAAAGAACAAAAAGAAAATTAGTGAAATCAGTATGAAATGAAATGAAGGAAAATATGTACGAATCACAATCACATGGCAAAGAAAAACTCCCTGAGATGGCAAGAGGAAGAAACCTTGAAAGGAACCAGACTCGACAGGGAACCCATTCTCATTTGGGTGATAGCGGATGGCAGGGATTGATTGATCTGCAGTGATACTGAGTGTACTTCCGACCATATATAATCGTATATATATAGATATATGAATATGTAACGGACTGTATAAATCAAGCCGACTCGAATGGTTCACCTCGAATACACCTGCACAGGAAAAGGTAGAAGAAAGCAAGAGTGGGAAAAATGCAGTCACACCTAACTTTCACAACACACATTCACCAAACACCTCAGGCAGAAACGCAAGGTTTAGCTGTTACAGAATGTTTAAAGTTCAGGGCTAGAGCAATCACTAGTTGGGTCTTGAAAGATTATTCACTTATTCATTCATTCATTTATTCATACCACTTATCCATTCATCCATGGCCTGGAGCCTCTCCCAGGAGATTTCCCAGGTGGGGTACACCCTGGACTCGGTGCCAACCCAACACATCACAGGCAATTTAGGAACACCATTACCCTAATCTGTGTGTGTCTTTGGACTGTGAGAGGAAACCGGACCACCCGGAGGAAACCCACCAAGCAGGGGTAGAACATACAAAACTCTACACACACAGACCCGAGGTGGGAATCGAACCCTTGATCCTGAAGGTGAGGCCACAGTTCTAACCACTACACCACCGTGCTGCCTATTATCTATGTACACCGTATTAAAATAGTTATTTGTGAAGAAAATACATCTCAGTGCTGAACATCTTCACAAATCATACACTGGACAGGAAACACGTGTTTAATATGTCTCTAGAAGAGAGGTAATGTATGAACTTAAGGTAGAGGATCAGGTGACTGCGGATATGTGAATTCTATAGCACAGGGAGGGAGGAGTCATCCTGGAGCTGACCACGCCCATCAGGAAAAGTTTTATCATAGGATAAAGGTGATCAGGCAGAAGAACTTTGTCCTGGTTTACAGTGATGGTTCCATCGAGGTGAACAAACTCTGCTCTTTACTTTCATTTGCACCGAGTCTGTAGAATTAATGAGCTAAACGGAAACACTCGAACCACAGATTTCATGTATATTATATATTATTATATATTTAATGTAATGTAACTCCCAGTAGCACAAGATTACTTTTATAAAGTATAGAAACGCCTTTGTTGCTAAATATCAGAGGTGTTTGTCATTTCCTGTTCAATCTGCGCCTGGCTGCTCTGATGGTGATTCAAGACTGGCTCTGTGACTAACGGCTCCTGAAACCGATGGATTTTATAAAAGGAAAAAATGTGGCGCTGTTTTGGTCCAGAGAGACAGACACATTTAGCAACTTCCCAGTTCTGAGCTGAGCACCAGTGCTGGAAAATAAGATTTAAATATCTAACTAGGAAAGATACAAAGGGCAAAGGTTGTAAAAAAAAAACAAAAAAAAAAACACAGTAATAAAGATGTCACACCATAAATGAGCCTATAATGCTCTGAGAAGTGTCACTAACGCAATAAAACAATGCAGTCAAGGAGTGAAATTAGACCTGACTTCATCTCTACCTAAAGAGTGATGCATTTAGTCTGTACACTGACTAACTCTTTAATAGGAGTCAGCAAACACCATGATTTAAACACCATGCTACTGACCAGAACTACTTGCAGCATCATAAAGATTTTATTACAAATCTATGTGAAGTGTTTCAGGGTGGGGGACGTACCTTTAATCAGAAGTATTATGCCTACCCATAACACTGTGCCAACAATCACAACTGGCATCACAATAATTCTGCTTCGGCACTAACTCATTGCCCTACACGGCAAATTCGCTAAAGCTAAGTTTAGCACAAAATACAACATACTGAACAGCACATTTGCACATCAGCAGAACCACCAACCTTGTTTTTTTTTTTCTTTCCCCGATGCTATTTGCAAAGTCAGTTTGGTCAAACTCTATCCTGACCACATGGGACAAATGTGATGGCACCAGCAATGTTTTTGTCCATCAAGAGCGGTGCCACGGTTCAGCTAGATTTCAAGGACATTTCCCAAAACAGATATTCAGAGAGTGAGAAAGAGACAGCTAAAAGATCCTCTATACTGACAAACCTGAAACAAAAAAAATAATAATAATAAAAATGCTGAACCAACATGAAGGAACTTTTGAGTCAGCGGTTAAACTGTAAGTTTACTCTCTTACAAGTCTCATGACTTAATCTAAACAGTTACTCTGTGAATCCACGCTCTTGTTACATGAGTACACCTAAAGAAATGGCTTTTCATCACTGTTTTCCAGAGAAGCCAGAACCAGACATTCCTAACGAGCCGAAAAATCTGAGTCTACGTTCAGGGACCATGTATAAAACGTTGAGCGGCTACATGGGCGAACACACAGGCCCGTTTCTGTTGCCGCACAGGGCCGGTTTCCCCGGTGGGAGTACATTCATAATTCAGCGGAAAGGAAGAACGTCTGTAAAGACGGCAGGCATGGAATTCCAGAAGTGACTTCTACACCTCCGTGTGAAATAACACTGCATGCAAGGCTTAAGGCTTATATTTACAGTAAAGTTTCAACAGTCCGATGCATGAGACACTGTAAATTAAGGACTCATAAATCTGCTGTTATTGTACGTGAGAAAAGCAACACTTCAAACAGGTTCCCTTTGCTATGCGGTGTAATAAATCCTTGCTTTACTTCAGCCTAACATCTGGCAATAACATTACTGCGATCCTTCACCGCAAAGTCATTTTACACAAAAGATGAAGCTCCTGTTATTTCCTTCTTACATCACCTGTAAAGACAGAACGTCATGGTGCACCTCCACACTTACAAAGCCTTTATATGGACACCCCTTTACACACTGGGCCATAAACTGTCACAGTAAAGTTTTCCCGGTGACTGTATTTACAAACAGGGAGTCAAAAATGAAGCCAAAATGCCTCATTTACTACGTGACTGCGAGTTAAACAGACAAAAATGTCAGTAGGTTAACTAGACTTATTTTGCATCAAAGATGTTTGTCTATAATTCAAAATTTTATAGAACTGCATTAAAACTAGTAAAAAATGTATTATATAGGAAATCTTGGTGAAAAAACAATGCAAGAGAAATGAACACGTATAACCAAAGAGAGCATGTTGATTGGTGTGAGGCGATGCTAACAATCATCATGAAACTCTAATAAAGAAATGATGTGATTAAAAAATTATCATCCATTTTCAGTTTAAATCAAAACCAGTCAATAGATGGGGTCTAATGACACAGAACTTATGTTGAGTATAAAGCTAGCACATACTAGCTACTCAAACTGCATGCTCATGTCCAGGAATCACGATTAAACAAATACAGTGGCAGGCTACATGAAGACGGTGAGTAAACACAGCCGTGCGTGTGAGCAGCCCTCTGCTCACGACAAACCTGCTCTGAAGTAAGATCATACCACTTCCGTCATCCAAGTGGTTTTGGATATCTTATGTGTGATGGAGTGCAGGAACGCGTAAAAGTATGAAATAGTTTCACGTTATCCAACCATTAAACAAAAAAACAAAACAAAAAAAACCACACACACAGACACACAGGTTAACTCAGGTTCGTGACATTCCAGATAGCTGGGCTCAAGCCTCGTTTTCATCTAGCTCCAGATTTTCTCCTCTTATTCAACAGAAAAAAAGGAGGATTTACAACCTCCTACTTCTGACTGACTTTAATGCTATGCACGCTCCAAAAACCCACCACCGGCTGCACAACACACATCATCAAGAAGCAACGTGACTGCTTTTTTTTGTTTTTTTTACAGATTTTAACCATGTGCATTTATTGGGATGTGAGGATGATTAAGAAGCTGTCCAGATGCAGGATCACTTCTGATAAACCAAGCAAAATAAAGTAAAGCACGCCGCTGTTAGTTAAGTCCCTGACTTGTTAGGAAAGATAAAAAAAAGCAGAACTCAAAATGTTAAAAACAAAAAAAGTGCAAACTAGAGCTAGTCAGCATGGTCTAGAACAATATTCTTTAAAAACTGTGGCAACACATCTCTATAAATGTATTAAATATGGCTGTAGTTATAGAAAAACATTCCAAAACATTTTAGGTGTTGCTTTAATCCTTCAGCCAATAAGATATGATTATGAAATGTTCCTGGATGTGGGCTAACAGGAAAAACTTCTGCTCTTACAGTAAGTAATATGAACCAAGACAGATCAGCACAAGGTACCTGAATATAAAGGTACTTTACTATTATATTGTCTTTTTGAGCCCCTATCCCGTGCTTGGGACATGAGGTTGATGTCTTGTTAAGGAGGAAGGGAAGCATCTTATTTATTTTTACATCTATTACTATAAGTTTGTCCTGGTGGTGATCATACACACTTGCATTCTGTGGCTGGTGAACATTATGCTAAATGCAAATCAGAGCATATTTCTATCAACCCACAGCACTCTATACAGCGTCTTTTCCTCTTTAAACTGTCATAAGCTTTACTCAAAGTGTTTTATTCAGACAAACTAACACAGAAATGTGGCTTTAGAATTTAAATTATACCATATTGTATTCAACTATATTTAAATTCAATTACAACACATCCATAATGGAAATGAATAAGTGTATTTATTTAAGAAATGTTTAATTTAACTGATAAACGTCCTACACTTTTACTGTATGGCGTACAACATACTGTACACCACCATAATGTGACAGGTGACAGACTGTGTGACTTAGCACACAAGCGATGAAAACGGACTAACACAAGAAAAACAGGAACATTGTTACACACGGAAAACGTATGGAAAAATATGAAAATGTGACATTGAGAACTCCACTCACATACCACTAATCACGACAAGAGACACTACAGCAAATAAGCAGCGTGAATCACGGCACACAGGATGATGCTCTGCATCAAACCAGAAGAAACAAACCGTAATAACAAATCAGAATGTATTTATCTGTTAACAACTAGACTACAGTTAAGGTCTTAACGCACACATATTTGAGGTTAGGCAAACAGTCACTAGTAAAGACACAACCAAATAAGTGTGTGCATGTTTCTGGCTCTGAGTGCTTTTCCTTAAACATTTCTACTGTTTCTAGACAATTGATTTGTAAAAGTTAAGGCTGGACTAATCACTTTGCCTGACAGATCAACAATATGATGAAATGAAATACACACCAACTGGAGCATTAAAAAACTGAGTGACGGCTGTGACATGGTGTAATACAAAGAGAGAAATACATTTGATTAATTACAGTGGCATTAAAATATTTGCATAGAGTTTAATCACGTAGAACTATTTAGTTTCACGAGAGAGAGAGAGAGAGAGAGAGAGAGAGAGAGAGAGAGAAATTCCACTTTATATTATTCTTCTCTTTTGCTTTTCTTTTCTTCTAGCCTTCTTTTTATTCTTCTAGCCTTCCTTTAATAATCTTTTTTCTTTGAGTGTATTTTCTCCATTATTAAATCAATATTTTAACTTTTATTATTGCTTTCCTTCTTTGTTTTAGTAGTTTACATCACTAGTGTCAGTGTGTTTTATTTTTTTTTATTTATTTTTATCAAAAACATTTTTCTGTTGTTAGTTTGTGACTTGATTCTAAGCTTTGTCAATACAAATGTCTATAGCAACCGTTGAATCTTTGATTCTCTGCTTTTATTCCTCTTCCCCCCCCCCCCCATCTATATCTGCATGGCCCAATTTTCCTCCCCGTCCTTTGCTCCACCGCTCTTGCATTCAGCTCTTCATTTCACATAATATTGTTATGTTTTCCCTTCATCATGTTTGTTAACCCCTGAGTGTTGTTATGAATATAAATACAAAGCTTGTCAATGCTTTCCAAACTCTTGGTTGAGTCTTCTATAATAACCGGTCCCAGACACGACTCAGGATGGCAAAGACGACACCATTCCAGTGCTTAGCACATTGCAAACACACACTCAGGGCAATCTACTGAAAGGGGTCAGGCTTGCCAACACAAATCAGGAAAAATGCCTAGTCTTTGGGGTGTAGTACCTTTCACAAGTCAGTTGACTAGAAATGTTTAATATACAAAGTTTATATTTATGATGAGCTGGAAAGCTAACATGCAAAAATGTAAAAATATTTACTGTATATAGTAACATCATCTTCTACTTTCAGCTGCTCTCGTTAGGGGTCATCACAGAGGACCATTTGTCTCTATCTAACTCTGTCTACCACATCTTTTGTCACTCCAACCGCCTGCATTTCCTCCCTATCTCCCTCTTCCCCTCTTGCCTGGCATCTCCATCTCTAACATTCTTCTCCTGATATACCCGTCATCCCTCTTCTGCACCATCCTAATCCGGCCTCAAAACAGCACCGTCCCTCAAATATACTCATTTCTAGTCCTGTCCATTCTTGGTCACTAGCAAAGTTAATTGCAGCATCGTCTGCTCTGCTTTCTGTCTTTTTTGTCAGCGGCAACATCTTTAAACCGTACAACATTGCTGGTCTCAGTATCGTCCCGTAAGCTTTCCCTTTCATTCTTGCTGATATGAATCCTTTCTGCCATAGATCACTCCTGTTACACTTTTCCACCCTGCCTGCTCCGCCCATTCCACCCTCGTAGCAGCATACGCCGAAGATAAAATGCAGAGATCCTGCACAAAATGTGCAAAGGTCAGCAGGTCTGCAGTGCTATGACAAATGTATACAAGTGTCAAGGGGGGCCTGGAGCCTATCCCAGGAGACTTCGGCCACGAGGTGGGGTACACCCTAATGGCCATCGCAGGGCGCACACAAACACACACAACAGGCAAATTTGAAATGCCTATGAGCCTAATCTTCATGTTTTTGCCATTTTAAAGGAAACCCACCAAGCACGGAGAGAACACACAGAGCTGGAATTGAACCCGGACCCTGGAGATGCGCCACTGTGCCGCCGTTTTTAAAACAATGCTACAATTTGTATTTATGATTATTAGTATCATAACTGTAAAAGCATTAGAAAATGATTCCTACATTTATGATCAGAAAATGTCAGCAATATTATTAAAAGTATATGCAAAGACAGAGATGGAAACACCCTAAGACAATCTGTCAGGGAACTAACAGGGCAATTTATTTATTTTTTTGCTAGTTGGGATGAAACTGGTTGACCAGGAGGACGCGCACGCGGGGCCCCATCTACAGTCATAATACAGCATAGAAGCGCACGCGCTGATCACACATCAACATTATCACCGTCCTCACTACATCTGGCACACTGCGTGCTATAGAGGAGGGGGGGCGGGGGGGGTGAGTGGGGGTAAAAGAGGGTAAAAACCTCTTCGCCTTGAAAATACCAGGAGCGAATGAATGAATGCAAAAGTTTTTAACGAGAGCTCTTATTAAAAGTTTGTGTCGCGCGCTATGGCTCTATATAATTAGCGGTTTTAGCGCGAGCACGGATCCTTGCAGCGCGCGAGCTCCAAATATACTGTTCCGTCACAGAGATATTTGAGAATTCTTCTTCTTCTTCTTCTTCTTCTTTTTTGGTTTGTTTAAACGTGAACAGCAAACTGCTGACTTGTCAAACAGGTC
>JAOVVA010000052.1:1825073-1849710 GCA_028565275.1 Leiocassis micropogon | reverse complement strand
TATGAACCATTTAAGAGATAAAGTGTTTGATAAGTCTATGAAGAAACATTCTATCCTGATGAAAGTGGGCTTTCACATATCCACAGGGCACAAAGGCTCACTGAATACAGTAGTTTAAATTAAGTAAGAAAAAAAATATGTAAATTTTATACTGTCAGGTTATTGGAGATATTAAATTTCATGTTTTAGACAGTGCTCTATTTAAACTCAGATTGAGTAAATATCTTTTCGAAGAATGGTGTTCAATCCCACCAGCAAATCCCTCTACACATCTATCAATAATATTCAAATGTTGTAATTAACAGGAGCCTATTATAGGCCTCATATTGTTCGGTGTATTTGGTTCCTCAGTATTTACTTCCTGGAATTGTGTTTTCTCAGCTGCAGGCATTTCCCACTAGATGGGTGATGAAAAGCGACAGATGCTAAGTGAGATAACCAATGGGCCTCTCTTACAAGACACCTGTTGAGCCTGTTAGGTTTGTTAGTTCTGTCCGGGGAGATGCAACATGTGCTATATCAGATCAAATGTAATTACATCTCTCAGTATCATGTGGGATTTGAGCTGCTTTATACAACTAGCTGCCTAATGATGAGCCAATAGTTGTTATTATGGTTATTATTGTGGTAAAATGTATATAATTAGCATATTTATCTTAGAATCTAGGCAGCACCGTGGCTTAGTGGTTCGCACTGTCACCTTGCACCAGGATCCGGGTTCGATTCCCGCCTCGGATGGAGTTTGCATGTTCTCCCCGTGCTTGGTGGTTTTCCTCCAGGTCCTCCGGTTTCCTCCCACAGTCTAAAGCCATGCAGATTAGGCTGCTTGTGGTGTTCCCAAATTGCTAAATGAGTTCGTTAGTGTGTATGTGTATGGCCTGTCCAGGGTGCATCCCGCTTCATGCCCTAAGTCACATTGGATAGTCTCCAGGACCCCGGCAACCCTGTATACAGGATGAAGCGGTATAGATGATGAGTGTCTCTTACTATTGACTCTCAATAGGTTATTGAGTTTTTGTTACAATGTCTATCAATAACACTACTTTGTTCGTAATATCTATCATCCCTACCACATTTTTTTTTGTACCGTGAGCACAGACAAAAGAGTTTACTGCAGCTAATCATTCACTAATCACACTGCTCCTTGCCCGGGTATACCATTTTGCTTATCACATGCAGGATTCTAGATTTCTAGACCACAGTTTCTAGGTCATTAGAAATACTTAAAAGACATATACATGATTAAAATATGTTGCTGTAATCATTATGACATGCATGAGAACTTTCAGAAATGGTACTCAAATCACTTTATAAGGCAATAAATCAATAGAATGTCAGCTCTCAGATTTTCAAAGCCTTTAGTTTTAAGCATGTTCCAGTATTTTACCTGGCTAAATTATTTTACTTATAAACTATGCCAGAAGAAGAAGTTACTTTTGCAAATATTCTCAGAGATTCTTGAATACATTTTATATGTGTGAAGCCAAAAAATGCAGTACCGAATAAGACGTGTAATAAAACAATTAGGTGTGCTGTTATATTGAGAAAGAAATGCATCGACAGCACATACTGAAGTGTTCAATTCCATAGCATTCTTTCAACATCATACATTTATCTGTATAGCTTAATGTTTTCTAAGTCTGCCATCAAAGTCCCTCTGCCAAGTTCCTGCTTTTACTACAGATATGATAACATATTTAGATATAGTTTATTTATAGAAACCTTTAGATCAGAAGCACTTACTGGTATAGAAACTAAATCAATACATGCAGAACAGTCAGAATCAAACAGTCCACACAACCGTGCTATAACACCATACAAGCATACATAGATGGGCAAACTTTTGCCCATCTAGTGTAGTGTAGTGAAGCTTTTAGTGAAGCCGTTTACATTTATAATGGGGTTTAACTGAAGTTGTGATATAATTGCGGTTTAGGAGAAAGCCCAGGCCTGAAAGCTCAACCTTATTTACATTCAACATCCTTTAAATTCCTGTTGTTGTTTTTTCTGCACTAGTGACAACCTTGCTGCAACCACCACCTCCCCATCTCCTCCCTACTATTTAACAACACCTACCCAACAGTCTTTTAATGAGAGACCAATTTATTTTATTATTTTTTTTACAGTTACAGTCACTCGTCGTGATATATAGTTGAGGGTGTGGTCTGCACTCCTAAATACGTGGTTTGGCATGTTTTGTAGTAAACTGGGGAATCTTTGAGCTTTCTCACAGCAGGATTCATCCCATCTTTTTTTAAATATATTTTTGCCAGAGTTTGGGCAGAAACAGCACCCAAATGTGAATAGTTTGGTGTCTGGTCAGAAAACATGAACTGAACTCATTAATACTTTATATACTATAATATATACTCCTAAAACAACAACAACTACTACTACATCTATTACTATTACTACTACGAAAACAACAACATTAATTTAATGTAAACCTTTCCTTCTCCTCCTCCTACTAATATTCTTACTGATATCAGTGTTACTGTATATCTTACTGTTCCTATTACTACTAGTATTATTAGTATTACTCCTGCTAATACTCATCACCCTCTTCCTCTTTCTCCACCAGTTATTACTACAGTTATATACTTCTGCTAGTTCAGCTCCTTCACCTCCTGATCCTCCTACTAATATAAATTCTAATACACCTAATAACAACATTGATAACTTTTCCAAGTTTCAATATTTACAGTTCAAACTTAACGAAGGAACAACATTTGCAAACAATATGGAAATTATTACTAGTATGACTACAGATGGTGATACAGATACTGTATTTTAGCATGTTAAATAATTATTAAAGAATAATATTGAGGTAAGCTGTCTACTGAAACATCATGCAATATTTGATAATCCTAATTTTATACATTACCTCCATGATACCCATTATGCACTAGAAAGATCAAACATCTATATAGTACATATAGTAGATAACAAGTGGACATTGATGCCTCAGTGGTACATTTCTTGGGTTCGATTCCCAGCCAATGGCAAATCCCAGCCACTGGATTCCGTGCTGGTCCCAAGCCAGTCAGGAAGGGCATCTGGAGTAAAACCTTTACCAAGTTGTGTGTGGAACGGATGGTCTGCTGTGGTAACGCTTCGTCAGGAGCAGCCAAAAGAGCAACAACAACAACATACAGTATATAACAGCACTTAGTGTTCCTAACATTTTTCAAATAGTCTACTGCAAGCTCACACGTTTCTCACTATATTAGTTTCTCACTAATTTTCTTAGCAGATTTGCAAGCATAAACTGTTATTAACTTACTTAGTAACACTAACTAACTTAGTGACAACTCCATTGTAGCCTGACATTCTTATTCGGGGTGGTGCTCTTCTAACCGCTCGTCAAAAGACTCTGAGTCTGGTTAGGGAAAAAAAAAGAATTTAATAATGTAGATTTGAGAATATAATTATATCTGAGTCATCAGGCAGTCTGTCTGTTTTTCTGGTTTGGGTTAAGCCTCATGAGGTGTGTATGCTTTGTATTGCTTGAATTGCCTTACATTGAGAATTCAGTCTTGACTCAGCTTTGAAAAACATTACAAACTTGAGTCAAAGAGTGACCGTGAGACTGAGTGTAATTCAAAGAAGGTGGACCTGGATTTATTTTTATTCTCCCAATCTTGTATTCAGGGCCTTGCTTGTCCCCACCCTCTTATTATGGATGACTTGAGAGTGAGGCGTGTGCTTGGGAGAAGGCACATTTGGATGCATATCAAGTCTCGGGGTGTGACTTCACCTCACAGACCTGCGTACATGACATATCTTCCCAACTGCAAGAACAGGTGCTATAGGCATGTAGGTTTCATTTGTACAAAAGAAAAATAATTGTTCCATCATAAGAGTTTGCAAAGGTGTGTGATTTGAATGGGCATGCCATAAAGCTGATTGGTGGAGGGCGAAGTGCAGTGACAGCCATAATTGCACCCTGTATATGCAAATGAGCGTTGTATGATGCTTGTTTGTTACTTGAGGTACAAATAATGGGGTATCTTTACCATTATTACAGCTCCAGGGTCCATGGCTCAACCCAGAGCTCAACTTACTGTCTGGCTTTTGGTTTCATTCCCCCTCCCAAAAACAGGCCTGCAGGTGGAATGGCAAAGATGAAATCTCCCCCTGAATCCACAATGACCCTTAAACGCATTCATGCACTCATTCACACCCAATGCAATTTAGTCACAAATGTTTTTGGTGTGTACAAAGAAACCTGGAAACCTGTAAGAAAGCCACACGGATGCAGGGAAAACATGTAAAACAGGACCAAACCAGTGACTCTAGAGCTGTGAGGCAGCAATGCTACTTAGTAAACCACCTGCCATCCACTAATGTACATGTAAATGGAAGGTACTATACTGTACTGGTCCAGATGTTCCTACTTCACCCTAATTCATGGACCATCCAGAGTAACTTTACAGCTTTTATTTATTTTGCGAACAAATATCTAGTCAACCCTCTAGGACTTCCTTGCAGCTCACCTCCACCCATACATTCAGGATCAGCCAACACCATCACTATTACAGTACTAACCTACAAATCAGCTTTAATTATTGCAACCCTGAACACTCCCAAGGAAACATTTCTACAACACGTCATTTCCAGATTTAAAGCAGGTCTACCTTTTTATTTGGTAAAGGTCAGGGTTAAAGTCAAAGTTAGGGAAGAGACATGAGGTGATGTTTGACTACGGCAGCCGAACCTTAATGATGGTGACTTGAACACTTGTGTGCTGTTAGAGCACGCACTGTTGGATCATGAAGGTCCTGGCAGGGGCGGGGTGTGGATATGGAAGCAGGTGGTAAACAGCAGCTATTAAGCAATTGTACCATACAATAGCATAAACATATTGTATAAAACAATACACCTAAGTATCTTGCCCAAGGGTCTAACAGTGGCAGGAGGGGAGCTCCTTCCAGGCATTAGGGGTAATGAACATATGCCGATATTTATTACCCCTAATGAATATTGACATCTTTATAGGTTCAGTAACGTTTGTCTAATATGACTACAGAATTACTAAACGGCCAAAACATGGTACTGGTGCTAAAAAGGGTCTGACCTAGGTGAAAAAGTGAAGAATTTTTATTTAGGATCATTTAACACCATTTTTTTCACAATTCCGAATGCTTTTTGTCTCCCAATCTATGCTTCATTTTTTTCTTGTAAATATGCATATACAGTTATATTTTTATAAGCTAAAAAAAACACACATTTCAAGCCCTTTTATGTAGTGTTTGTAACTTTTTTGAATTCAAATCTTTCAATGATCTTAATTGACATTTAGATGAAACTTGCCCAGTTTAGATTTCACATGAAAAGACACAAACCTGAAAAAGTGTATTATTCTAAGATGCAAAATTGCTAAGATATTGCAGCATGACTTCGACATGGTTACAGACACTACAGATCTTTAGCTTTTTAAGCTTTTAACAAAAAACTATTTTAGCAACAGTTTTTACAGGGCATATGCTTCTAGAAGCCGGCATCAATTTTATGATGTATCAATAGTCATTCAAAAATATAAATAATTTGCATTTAAAATGATTATTATTTCAAGTGAGACAGTATAACGCTGTAAAATTGGCATTTTTTTCTCCAAAACTGCTGACGTTTGCAACTTAAAGTTTTTGGGGAAGCAATATTATTCATTTCCATGTTGCATAAACTTCAGAAGCAGCTTCTTTGGCACACACATTTTTTGTATTATATGTCTAATACACACATATAAAATTTAATTAGCACCAATACTGTGTTTTGGCTGATAATAAATATGATGCATCAACAAACACACAAAAAAAACCTAAACAAACAGCCCTTTATATATATATAAAAAAAAAAATGTAGAGCAAAAAAAATCCAAAATAAACTTTCAGTAATCTATAACTGAAAGATTACATTCAGAAAGTTAAGTACAGAACAGTACAATTACACCATGGTGAAAATATTCAGCGTGAGCAGTATAGTGGGCTGGTCAGCAATGTCTGCCTTTTTTCTATGTGACACAACATCAGTTCCCATATGCTTTTCTTCTGGAATATAAATGTTTTCACATCTCGTTCTTTTAATATAAACCACGCTCATTTCTGTTCAAGTGAACCTGAAAGGAAGCTAGCTGGAAATACCCTCTTATTCTGCTTTCGGGGTTCACTATACAAATGTACTCTCTTTCTGGCCATTTTACCAATGATAAGCTGTCTAATACTAATATCCCTTCTGGATTATGGATAATATCATTCAAAATATGATTAGCTTACATGATGTTCCCATCTGGCAGTGCATGAAAAATATTCCGGAGAGTGCAAATGCAGAACTGAAGTGAAACGCCAGATGCATCAGAGAGAAAAAAAGAAAGAAAGAAAGAGAAAATAGTTACAGTAGAAGGTAATTTTGTTGCAGAATCATCTAAATCAATTTGTAAAACTGTATGCTATAGACCAACCTGTGATTCTCATCAAAGTAGTTGACAAAGTACTAGTACTAGTAGCGCAGTGACAAAATACATGCAGCTACATATCGTCCTTTATTAGAAACACATGCACACGTCTATTTATTAATACAATTATCCAATCAGCCAATCATGTAACAACAGCACAATTCATAAAACATGCAGATGCAAGCCAAGCGCATTAATCAAACGTTCACATTAGACATCAGAATGGGTTGAAATGTGCTCTCATTGAACTTGAACGCATGGTTTGGCTGCCAGGTGAAGATTGGAAAAACACCAAGAAACATTTTCCCTGATCTTCAAGTGTTCAGTGTTTGTTGGTAGAGCCACATTGGGTCTATTCGCCTGTATTCTGTCCCACCTAACACTGGTTACATTGTCCACTGACCCGGCAACTACACAGGAAACCATTAGACTGTTATAGACTTATCATTTATCTACAAGATCTCTGAAAATGAACAGCGAGCCTCACGCTCCTGAACCATAAAACTAACCTGAAGTGAACTCAAAACACTGCGTTTGTAAAAGACATGATTCAGATTGACCACAAACTTGGACCATAAACAAACTGTACTGAGATCATTTGCAGGTTCTTTGAGTATGGATAGCTTGTAGGCAGTGTTGAGAGTCCTAGGGGCCAAGTACATTTTGTTGCATTCCTATATTTACCAAAGTGCTGAGTCATCAATCTGAGAGCACTTGGAATGCGATAAAGTCTGTAAACACTTTATGCTTCAACTGGAGCACATGTACAGTACTAGACAGCTAAACTAGACTTTAAACTTGGGTATAGGTTCAGATCTTCTAGGGGGATGATCTTGTTTCTGGTCTTTATTAATTTTGTTATTGAGTTGCAGCTACTAACTGGTGAAGAAACTCACTGTCAAACACTCTCTCTCTCACACTCATTCTCTATACGGCTCATCCTGTACAGGATCACTGGAAGCCTTGACCCTATTCCAGGGGACTCGGGGGACAAGGTGGGGTACATCCTAAATGGGGTGCAAGTCCAAAGCAGGCCACAAAACCTATGGGCAATTTGGGAACACAGATTAACCTACCCTGGATGTGTTTGGACTGTGGGAGGAAACCAGAGTACCTGGGGGAAACCCACCAAGCAGGGAGAGACCATGCAAACTCCATGTCAAGATTACCAATACCAGATTGATACATCATTGATGTACACGTAAGTTATGTAATTAGACCATTCCTTTTCCCTTTGTCCAATTATCCATCAATCTATCCGTTCAGGTAACGTTCACATCATAGGGTCAGTGGTGGCTCAGTGGTTAAGGCTCTGGGTTACTGATGAGAAGGTTGGGGGTTCAAGCGCCAGCACTGATAAGGACCTTGGTGGGCCCTTGAGCAAGGCCCTTAAAACCTATTTGTTCCAGGGGCAACTTATCATGGCTGACCCTGTACTCGGACCCCAACTTCCCAATAAGCTGGAATATACCGAGAAAATTATTGCCCTGTGACAAATAAAGATCTGACTTTAGACATCAACCTTTAGAGTGGATGAAAAATGTGATCTCAGTGATGTTGACCTTGGTTGTAACCAAACCCATTGCCAGTGGGCTTGAGTATTCCTATGACTGGTGCCCTCCTGGGAATTTCACACACAACAGTCTCTAGAGTTTACCCATAATTTACTCATATACTTAGTTGCCGTTCTGCAGAGAAAAGCATCTTGTTGATGAGAGAGGTCAACTGAGAATGGCCAGACTGGGTCGAGCTGACAGAAAGGCCACAGTAACTCAGATAACCACTCAGTTTAATTGTGGTGAGCAGAAAAGCACCTCAGAATGCACCACACTTTAGCCAAGAATAGAAAGCTAAGGCTCCAGTGGGCACAGGCTCACCCAAACTGGATACTTGAATTCAGGAAAAAAAAACATAACCTAGTCAGATGAATCTGAGTTTCCACTGAGTCACACAAACGTTAGAGTGAGAATTTGGCATGAAAGCATGAATCCAATGGCCTTACATGCCTTGTGTCAACAATCCACAGGTTGGTGGAGGTGGTGTAATGTTTTCTTGATACATTTTTTTGGCCTGTTGGCTTCAGTTGAACCATCATGTCCGCAGTTTACCCATCTTTTAAAGACTATTTTCAGACTTGTAATGCGTCATGTCACAAAGCAAAAGTCATCTCAAACTGGTTTCTCGTTCAATGAACATGACAATGAGTTCAGTGTTCATCCATGGCTTTCCAGTCACCAGATCTGAATCCAATAGAGAACCTGTGGGATGTGGTCGAACTGGAAATTCACAGCATGAAATGTATGCAGGAATTACATCAGGCAAACATGTCAACACAGACCAGAATCTCGAAGGAATACTTCCACTGTGTTGTGGAATCCATGCTTTGAAGAATTTCGACTATTTCGAGAGCAAAGGGAGTGCCGGTATTTGTATTGTGTGAAGATATTTGATGAAGGTCTACACAAATGAACTCATCTAGATGCTAAACCGAGCGGATTCAATGGATGTATAACATATAGTCATTTGCTTGAATTTCGAGAAGAAGAAGTGAGCTTCAAGATTCCTAAAGAGTACTTTGAAAGTCTAAATAAACATGGAAGCAAAATAAAGCTTGTTATTTTCTTGGAAATGTAATTACGTAAGCGTTCAATTAGTCAGTTTAAATAACACTCAAGTACAAAATAAAGACCAAAATAACACTTAAGTGTGGTAATGAAATTACCCCTGTTGATTTCTTTTACACACAAGTAAGGCAGAAGACCATGCATACACATTGAATAGGGGTTAAAGAAACAGAGTGGCTTTAAAACAAATGTGAGAACAGAAAGAACCATGACTAAACAGAGAGGGTTCAGCTGGCCGTGTTGCTCTGGAGGGCTCCACCGGTTCGCCCCTCGCCAACCGGGCCCCTCGGCTGTATTGTCCTTCCTCTTTAAATAACTGGCAGGCATGAAAGCAGGCTCTAATCAGGAGATACCCAAAGTAAAGCGAGCGATTATGTCATGCAAGAAACTAGCTGGCTACGAATGCTACCATAAAAAGAGCTATAAATCTCCAAAGAAGGGTCTGAAAATCCCCTACTGTCCTGGGGGAGGTATTCAAAACCCAACATCTACACAGGTATCAGAAGATCAGATAAATGGTTTCAGGGCTGGGCTGACTGACGACATGAAAATTCCTTTTAGAGAACAGAGCTAAAATTATTATTATTTATGTATTATGTTCATCACAGTTCTGCTAACCTATTAAAAATCCTAATATACTTGAGATCACAATAAGCAGCAACGACAACAACAACAACAGGAAAATCCCCAAAAGAACGCAATCATGTCCATCACCGTCCCTCCCTGAGATGTAACGTTAGTATGGAGTCACTCCTCCTTGATGAGGCCACCATATTTTATTGTGAAATTGGGCTCTATATTTAGACATGTGGTTGGCATCTGTATCCCCTTTGGCTGAGTGTGGAACAATGCAGGCCTTCTGCAGGGAAACACACACACACACACACACTGCGTGCTACTGTGAGCGCTCAGCCTGTTGCCTTATATGGTAGCGAAGGCAGCTTCTGGTGTGATTGGCCCACTGACGTCCCAGCATGGGACGTTCGGATTCGCACTGGCACATAACCTCACCTGTTCCGGCATGTAAATGAAGGCGGGCTGGAGGCAGTGCTGAACCACTGCTTGCATAATCCCAGACCTCAGAGCAATTTTCATCTGATTGAAAGTGTATCACGAGTCGAACACTATAAACAAACTACCAACAACACATACGCTCTTCTCAGGTTCTGATCTTACCATAAAAAAGTGAAAGTCCCTAACTAAATAGAAATAATTTGATATTTATAGTAATATTATGTTTAAAAACTGTTTTATATTATTATATAAATGAACAAACTTATCATTAACTTATCTGTTGCAAATTAATTTTTTTTGCTCTAAGAAAACATTGGATGATATGATTTATATGAAATCTATGATATGATATGAGTTTACTGCATATTAAATGAACTATATGTTTATGTACACAACTTTAATTGCCATAAAATATAAATAAATAGCAAATATATTTAATATAATTAAAATGTAAAACATATACAAGCAAAATGTTTAGTTCTTAACTTGATAGCATTAATAATAATAATAATAATAATAAAAGGAAGAAAAGATTTTTATATTTTATTTGAAAGTCAGCACACAAGTAGTGGATGAAATAAGATATTATAATAAATATTTAAGCCTCATAAAGACAAATGCTGATTCAATAATATTAATCCACAAAAAGCAAAAAATGATCATTTAATAAAGTCCTTACATTCAAGGCTATTTTATAATATTGTGTCTAAGGGCAAGACCTGCAACATACAGTTTAAGTATGTAAAGTGTAATAATAATTAAAAAAAAAAACTAAAACAAAACAAAACTGTTGTACCTTGAATGTGGACAAAGATGAGCTCTGTCATTATACAAAAAAAAAAAATCTTAAAGTCTTAAAGACAGTAGTCTCTTTAGCCACTTCGCGGCCTGTCGCAGTAAAATGTTCTTTAATTTAATCTAAATTTACATGAATTACATCGTTTCATATAAAGTAATAAGGGCAGACTTCAGATCATTGCACAGGACTGTATGTCCTAAAGTCTACTATAAATATTAATTATAAACATGCAAGATAAGGTGGAAAATATTTTGCAAGCCTTCTGACCTATTCGATGATTATAAATGAAAAATATAATAAATAAAAAAGATACTTTTCAATGGATTCTATTAAGACCGATGTAAAAATGTGTTTACATAGGACAAAATAAACATTTAGCAGAAATAATAACAGATGCAGTTTTTGTGCAGAAGTTTGCAAAGTTATCTGTGCCATCTAGTGTGCAGAATTGGCATTGCCTTTTCTGACCAGCCCTGGCATGAAAGGAAATGGATGGTATACAGTCTTGCTGTGAGAGTGGCATTGTGGGAGCTGATTCTAGTTAACTCCACTATAAATCACTACAATTAAATCAAGCTTTTTAGCTTTTTAACACTTAGTTACGATATGTAACATCTTACATTTTCAGGCCTTGTGATCATGTTCGAACTTTTTAAACGATTTCAGGCTTCAGAGACTAGAAATGTGACCGGTTTGGGGAAAATGAAAGCTTTGTTAAGGATTTATGCAGTAGGCTTAAAAAAAATGCTGAGGGAAAAAAAAATCATTAAAACCCACTGTCAATAACATTGATTATCTCATTACAATGGCATCCGTCATGCAATGGGATACATCACTCAACGTGGGCAGTCAGTTGTTGAAGTTGATGTATTGCAAGCAGGAAAAATGTAAATGCGCATCCTGGCATTTCCACAGAGAGCAGATCGATGACTTTCCGTTGCCTTCTGCATGCCTTTATGCTCCACTGGGAATATTTCAGTTGTGAAGTGGCTTGACTCGACAGGTGGAAACAACTCTTTGATTGGTGAGGTGCTGCTGTCAGATGCTTCTGTCAAAAATATACTAGGTGTGCATCTTTAGTAAAGTGGTGCAGAGAACTGCTTCTGGGATGCTTCTGAAATGTGCCGTGAAGGTAATCAGCTCTGGCAAGTGCATCTAAGCTGGAACACGATACAGCCACTCCTGGGGGAAATAAGTGTGAAGGATCTGAGCGACATTGACAATGGCGAAATTGTAATGGCCACACAACTGGCTCAGATGAAATTCAAAACAGCAGGTCTTGTGAGGTCTTCCGTTATACCTATCAAAGTTGGGCGAAGGAACGACAGCCAGTGAAACAGTGATAGGCTCATGGGTGCCTAAGGCTTTATGTGCTGTTTGTGGGGCGCAAAGGCTAGCCTGTCTGGTTTGATCCCACAGAATCATTACTGTAGCCCAATATGTTGAAAAAGTAAATGTTGGATATGGTACAAAGGTGTTAAGACATGTCATGGATCACAGCTTGCTGTGTATGGGGCTGCTTAGCTGTAGACCAGTTAAAGTGCCCATGCTGACCCATGTCCAGCCCTGGAAACACATATAAATTGGCATTTGAGCATCAGGACTGGACCGTGAAGCAATGGAGGAAGGTGGCCTGGTCTGATGAATCATGTTTTTTTTTTACATCATGTGGATGGCATCATGTTGTAACGGTATGTAAGATATGTAACGGTCACATCTTGTTACAATGTGTATGTGTACGCCAGTTACTTTGAAAGCAACATCACCAGGATGCACTATGGGAAGGCAAGCCAGTGGAGGAACAATAGTGCTCTGAGCAATGTTCTGCTGGGAAACATAAATGGGTCCTAGGACTCATTTTAACTCTATAATTTTCTTTTGATTCTGTAAAGTTGCTTTGCGACAATGACCATTATTAAAACCGCTATACAAATAAAACTGAATTGAATCGAATTGAATATGGATGGGGCGGCACTGTGGCTTAGTGGTTAGCACCATCACCTTGCACCTCCAGTTCAGCTAATAACTAGCACGGTTCAGTTCATACACCAGTGAAATCACTCCATGCTTCAGGTTTAATTTAGACGATTCATTTCACTAATTTTGCAGCTCAGAACGATTGTTAAGATTTCCACTATCATTAAGCTTTTTTTCTGATGCTGGTTTGACTATGAGATCACTCACTCATCGCCTATACCGCTTAACAGGGGGTCTGGAGCCTATCTCAGGAGACTTAGGCAATCTTAGCCAATCCATTGCGGGGCACACACACATTTACATTTTAGGCAGATAGCCTTATCTAGAGCGACTTACATTTTTATCTCATTATACATCTTAGCAGTTGAGGGTTAAGGGCCTTGCTCAAGAGCCCAACAGGGACAACTTGGTGGTCTTGGTCCAATGACTTAACCACTCAGCAATCCCTGATCCCCTACGTCTCACACATACGTACACACACTGGGCAATTTGGGAATGCCAAATAGCCTAATCTGCATGTCTTTGAATGTAGGAGGAAACCGGGGGACCCAGAGGAAACCCACCAGGCACAAGCAGAACATGCAACCTCCATGCACACATAGGTGAGAATTGAACCCGGACCTGGATGTGCAAGGCGACAGTGCCAACCATAAAGCCACCGTGTCACCACTATGACACTAATGTTTGTTTGTTTTTTACATATCAGTGCTACTACTTGTGCATACTACATACTACTACTTTGTGATTTTCTCCTAGTTTAAAATAAATCATGATAATGTCACCTCTCAGTCACTGGTTGTGAACTGATCAGAACAAAGTCACCAACCTTCCCATCTTCAGCGCTTAGAAAAAAGATGAACCAGAGATGAAGCTACACATCAGCCTAGTTTTTAATTTTGTATTACTAAATGTATTCAAATTGAGGATATCATTGTGAAATCACACACATATGCACACATAATGGCTCTGCTGCTACTTAAACCTACTGTATGCTTCTGCATGCAATACAAGCTGGTGTTAGCAACATTAACATTGGGCTAACAGTGAGCCCAAATCCAACTTAAAAATAATAGCAGTTACAACTTCAGGATGCGAAGCTGTGTCACAGACAGAATAGATCTGGACTTGATCTTTAGTATCTTTGTACAACCAGCTCAGAATTCGAGGTTGGCAAGGAGCACAAATCCAGGACTCCGGTCAAATATTACTCAAGTAAAAGTCCTCCTTTTATGATTCTACTTGAGTAAAAGTACAAAAGTACTGTAATGACCTTCAAATATACTTAAGTATCAAGAGATTAAGTAAGAGTTTTTCTTCCACTCTCTATTTTGTTGCTGTCTGCAACCCTCTCGACTTCTGATTCCAAACACTTTCTGTATGATTAAGTGCTTCACAGAGGGAAGTCTAATTATGCAATTATGCATAATATTCAAAAGGGGCCAATATTACCACTACACCATGCGGAAATGCAACACCATGCAGAAATGTACTGAATAAAAAGTACTGATATTTTCTGTAATATGTGGTGGAGTAGAAACTGTACACTAATAAAACTAATCAATACAGTAACAGTAGCTGCCTTCCCACTCTTCTCAGAATAGTCCTTCATTAAGAAAGCAGCCCAGAAATGTTTAACACATATACATGTACTAATTTACAGATAAATATTGGCCCCTTTATTATTGTAAATAAATGATGGCCACTGGCGCTTCACTCAGAAATCATGAGTGAAAATAAAGTTAGGCGTTATTGTCCGCTAAAAGGAGAGCAATTCCCCTGACTAATGTGGTCTAATTCAAAACACATGTCTGTTAAAAATAGTTAATTTAAAGAAGAGAAAAAGGAGCGCATGTGTTTTTCTTTCTTTTTCTCCATATACTTACATATTAGGAATCCATGGGGCTGTCTAAAAAGAATTATATCTAAGAAAGTGAATTTTCATAATAGTTCCCAATTAAAATTGTTTCATTTTTCATCAGGGTATGAAATGTACTTGAAACATAATGACTTTTCCAATTAAACAAACTCTAAAATTATAAAACCAAAACACAATTAAATGAAATAAATACACTCTTCACTTGCAGTTGGCCAACGTTTGTTCATTCATTCATTCATCTCCTATACTGCTAAATTTGTGTACGGGGTAACTCAGGAGACTTAGGACACAAGATACATCCTAGACAGGTTGCCAAACCATCGCAGGACATGCACGCACACACACACACACTACAGGCAATTTGGGAATGCCGAATAGCCTAATCTACACTTCTTTGGACTGTAGGTGGAAACCGGAGTACCCAGAGGAAACCCATCAAGCACGGGCAGAATGTGCAAACTCCACACACACAGAGGCCAAATGCTGGAATCGAATCCTCAACCCTGGAGGTGCGAGGCCACAGAGCTAACCACTTAGCCACCATGCTAGGCCAAGTGTTTTCTTTTTCCCTTCAAATTATTACCATACAAGATGTTTTTTTTTTGCCTGTAATTTCCTTCAGGATCAAAAATCAACCAATTAATCAATCTATCTATCTCACTATCTCTACATTGAATGCAAATTCATTGAAAATGAGGTTTGTCTTGTTTTCAAGAGGTAATCAAGTCCATTATTAAAAATTATTCAATCGAGCGTGAGAGTTGAGAATAAAAATGGGTTGTTTAGATGACCTGCTCAGGAATCTTCTTGTAACATTACAATGCAAAACATGAAGTCCAGTATTGCGTAGCTTCCCCTTGTCTTGTGCCCCTCAGGGCATGTCTCCGCAGGACCGTGTGCTGTCTGTCTGGGTTGTCTGTCACCAGGATGTTGCCAGTTGATCCTTTGGTTGATATGAGTCGCAGGGTGTTACCTCCATAGATCAGACTTGTTTGTAGCCCATGGGTGCTTGTTCAGATTGGGATCTGTGGAGTTTGGAGGCTAGGATGGGTGGTGTAATAGATAAACACATTTCAACTGTGTGTGAAAATGTGCTATGTAGACTATAGAAGCATAAATCTTGCTTGCTGGAGGTAGAAGGACAAGGCCTACGAGATCAACCAAATAAGTGATGGTAGAATGTCTTTAGTTGGATGAAAATGTGACGACATCTGTTTTGAGACAGATAGGGAAATCAACTAATTTTATGTGAGAACACGATGTATAGGCATTGTTTATTTGGGCAGAGAAGTTTGTGTATAAAATGGAACGGCTGGGAGAAAGAAATCACCTTTCTCTATGTTGAATGTTTTTGCCGTATAATACTGGTCATCATGCAGAAGTTTAAATAAACCTTTGTTACTTTGCTCTTACACTGTGAATAAATTACTTGTCTGTTTAGTTTTGAAGGATTTCCAGAATTTGTGCACCGGGTTTTCTGGTACCTTTCTATTGTGTCTAGCATTAACTTTTTGAGCCACATCCGATGATTTGATTTGCACTGGCTGTGGAATCGGACTGGACTGGCAGGGCTTTAGGCCCCCTGGAGGAAATGGGTGAGCCTTGGGTGCCAGATACAAATTGACAAGATATACGGTTTGATCTTCTTTGAAAAGAAAAATCAGTATATCTTGTCAATTTGTTTCTCGAAAAATACAAAAGCTAAAAACTATTGTGCACTGTCTACTGAATAATATTCCATAATAATATCTATTGTCTATGAAATTCTTACACTGTCTCCCTGTCCCATATCTTGTTAATATATATGAATATATATGAATATGATTCTGGTATGTTGCAGCATATGTAGTGCAGTGTTAATGTTATGGCTGATTGGTGTATAATTGGTGGGAAAACCTTGCATCGTACGAGGAGCTGAACATTAAAATACCCCATAATATAAGATTAAGCAATTTGGTTGGCAATATACAAACAAAGTTAAACCTAAACACTTTCACCAACTAAAATATTAACTGAGTTAGCGTGTTTAAGAAAACAATACATACATTTCTAGTTAAATTGCCAATTATGTACTTCTCAATGTTTTCCAAAGGCATAAAGATAAAGGTAAGGTAACCCCCTTTAGATTTCCATTATTAGGGTCCAAGCACTATGACATCAGCCCTATGTCATCATAGTGTGTAATTAGGCCCTAATCATTATGACTGCAGCCCTATGTCGTCATGGTGTGATTAGGGCCCAAGCATTATGACAACAGCCCTATGTTGTCATAGTGTGTAATTAGGACACCAGCACTATGACAGAAGCCCTACAGTATGTCGTCATAGTGTGTGATTAGGGCCCAAGCACTATTTTTCAGCACCTGGGGATTTTTGTGGGAATTAACATGCTCAAAAAGTCATGAGAAAAAAATAAATAAAAATCGGCAGGCATGTTGGAATCTGGCACGGGGCACTCACACGAGATTTTGCTGCATAGCTCATACACCCTTGCATGAATACATGCAAAACCCAGTACACATTTAGAGCTCATTGGGCTGAACAGCTTGAACAATATGTCATGGGCTCAGCTCAACAGGAAATCAGTTTTTTCGGGTCACATGACACACTCTTCCTAGGGGATTTATACGATTGCGACCAATCCGGGCGTATTACGACCAATCAGGACATTGAGGATGCAAAATTGTGGAGGGATTTATGATATCTTAAACTAGTCAGTTGTGACGATGGCTCCAACTTATGCCAAAAAAAGTGGTTAATAACTTTCTGTGTTCAGTGTTTGTGTGTTCTGTGTCATTGGAGCGACACCATGTTGCGACACCCCATTCTAAAATTATACCATAATGACATTGGTATGTCCCCTTTAAATTGTCTTTCTGGTGGGCGATGACGCCCGCTCCTGCTTGCTTGCGATTTATAATTTGCACTTATTATTGATGAAACGTGAGATTAAGCACACAAAGCACAAACTAAACCAGTAATTAAGGCACTTTTAATGGCACATGGCATCACCTGAGGCATTACACAGAGCAGCACCTTGATTTTTAGCATATGCGTGCAAATCGTATCCTTAACAAATGGACCAGGGCTGAGTTCCATTACTGCGGTCAACACTCTTGTCCACTTTCACTTGGACGAACACCTGCTGTTAACTACTTCATCAGGTTGAATAAAACCCAGGTCAGGATTGAGGGATTGAGCTAACAATGCTGTAGATAATGCTGTGTGCGCTGCTACTTCATCCCTAACAGCTGTTGTAACATTCCTACTAAGTAGTTTGAGATCTGTTGTGACTCAAAGGTAATGTGCATGGTTCAAAAGTAATAGTCTGTACAAATCTCCATGGGAACGGTGCTAGACTTGCTAATAGATTTGCTGAGGGGAAAGTTGACAAGGGTGCCTTAAAACATTAATGGAAAACAGGACATCATAAAGATCATCATACTTTAAACATTTTAACTCTTTAAGGAAACTTAACACAGAATTGTACTTTTACACACAGCCTCTACCCCAGAGAAAAGCAATTACACTAACCAACGGACCGCTTCGTTTTGGCTTTGGAACACTTTAACGTACATGAGTCAAGAGGTAGCGTGGAAAAAAAATGTTGTGCTCGTCCTCATCCTTCTTTCAACCTATGGTTAGAACACAGAAATGAAAGACTGCATAGCCTGTGGAGGATAAGAACCTATTCACCAGCAGGCATCACCATCAACTCAGAAAAAAAAAAAAAAAACATCTGATCTACTGTCCAGAGCTTTCAAAGTTACATGTCCTCAGTTGATTTGATTTAAAAAAAAAAAAAAATTTAACACACAACTCGAAGAAATCTGTTGAAAATTAAATAAAAAAACATAATAAGAAAACAACACACAGAAGAAATAAGAAATTAAACTACTTATTATTGTGAACCAGTAAGGCATGTTGAAGAGTAAAAGGTTCTGTTAAAAAAGGGATCTTGAAACAACCTTCCACTGAAGAACTGGGAGGCCTGGGCTTAACTCATCAAGAAACTGCAGAAGACAGAAAAAGCAGTCCATGTTAGTTAAAGAACATTTCATTACTACAGCAAAACTGCTTAAAACCTGAAAGAAACAAATTTAGAAAAGTTTATAAATATCCAAGAGCTACTAAAAATACACAATAAAATTTCAATTAAACCATGTCAAGATCTAAAATCCAATGTGTTATATTCTCTGTGATTTGTTTAAATGGGAATCAATCATGCTAAATTCACTTTTTAGTCATTTTTGGACATTCAGAATAATGTGTGTGTGTAAACAAAAAATAAGCTGAAAAATATTCGCTTTTTTCCATTTTGTATCGGCTGGAAATTAAACAAGCCAATTAGACTTCACCCCTGTTGTGACCTCACAAAAGAAGAGGCTCTGGCTTGTTGCTTAGCTCTGTTGTTCTCTGGTGGGCGTGGCAGTAGCTCATTTAGATAGACACTAAAACAAAACACTTGGGGAGGAAGGGCCGTGGTAAAGTTAAAGGGACATGTTGAATATTTTCAGCACCCCAGCCTGTGTTTTTTTAAATTTTTTATGGGAATGTAAATAGTGTTTACAGTGAGATGGCATTGTTGAGGAATACGTTTCTGAATGTCAGTTAACTGTCCATCACACACATTCCCACCACTTTTTTTTTTATTTTTTTTAGAAATGTATACTCATGAAATTTTCTTGTGCAGATACAGTACAGATCAGGTGCTGACAGTACAGGTGCTGATCTCCTGGGATTTTCACTCACTACAGTGATTACACAGAAAACACAAACACTATGTAGAATCTCCTTGCTGGTTCAGACTGACAATAAAATCTCGGTAACTCGTTCACTCTTTACAAAAGGTATTGAGCGTAAACGTAGATGAGCTAGGACAGCATAAGGTCACGCTGTATTCCTCTACTGTCACCAAGAACAGGAATCTGAATATCCACTAGACAGTGCAACAGAATTGAACAGCTGGTGAATTGAAAAAATTAACAGTTCCTCCAACAGTCCCTTTCTACAAGACCTATAAGAACTATAACACTGGCAACGGGTTTATGCAGCATGCCGCTGTCAGGTGATTGGTTGACTGGATAACACATAAATAAGCAGAGGACCCTGATAACGGTCAGTAAGCGTATGGCTACCTTCACACTGCAGGCAAAATTAGCCGATATCCAGTCTGTAATGTCAGACCGTTTCCACCGTATTTTCACTGTGATCTATATCTGACATTAGTCTGAACAGATCACAGTTTCAAACTGACCCACACGTGCAAAAAAACTGTGTTGTGATGCTTAACATGTTGTGTTGCATTCATGCGCTTAGTTCCTTTATATCTTGCTTTTAAAATTGTAGCTTTCCTTTGGCAATGCAGGCAGTATCGCCTATAGCTGTATTCAGCTTTTCATTTGAGATTTCTATAAACACTAGAGTGGTTGCGATATGAGCCTTAACAGTAACATCAACCCAAGTGTTTATGAGGTCTGTTACCTCACAATCAGACTACCAGCTATGTGTTATATCATAGTTTTGAAGGAAAATCCAGTATTATTCTAGAAGAATAAAATCCAAACTTGTGTCCATACATTTTGACTGTAATTTTTGCTGTTCACTCTTATGAAAACATCAGCCGATCACATATTTAAAAAAATATATTTTAAAAAAAATCTAATTTGGGCCACTTGTGTCTGCAGTGTGAACATTTCTTTACTGAAAATTTGTGTTTTGTAAAGTTTCGTAAGGGTAAAGTATAACACGACCTGGTTGTTAGTTAGCGATACTTTTGTTGTATCATGCTTTGATACAACAGTTAATCCTTTATTAAAAAAAAAAAAAAAAAATGCTTTTCAGCCAGTAATTAATGTCTACACAAGGACATCTTACCATAAGAAACAACAGATGATGTTGCAACTTCAGATTAAGACTGAATGCAATGTTTCAACGTTCAGGCATACGGAAACAACTAATAAATACGTAAAGATTCATTGTAAATGGAACTAGAGTGCATGTAAAGAGCCTACCTGTAAGGATATCCGTGGTATTTGGCCTTAAAGATGGACAACAGCCAGCTGAAGAAAAGTATCACAAGCCCGATTCCAGCCACACACATGACTAGATATAGGAAATATAAAAATGTATATTAGTGCTAATATAGCCACATTTCGTGCTACCTAGAAAGTAATGTATATTAATCACTTGTGAAACTTCATGCATCCAGAGTAATAGAAGAATAAAGAGACGTACTTTTCCTTTTCCCGATGTCCATATCGGAAGTCGCCGCCTCGTGTAGAAGCACCATCCCGAAAGTAATGGCTGCGTCTGAACCAGGAGGTTAAGGCTTAATCTAAATTAGAATCAATTCATCTAACATCAAATACAGCTGGAAAACAAGTCACGGGTTTAAATTATTGCACTTGTTAAAACGTTCTATAATAATAACTCATTCAAAGAGACCTGTATGGGGACGTTCCACATAATCTTAGTCTGCTGAAGAAAACACAGTAAAATTTATTGGCATGGGTTTCTTTAAGCAGAAGGTTATTCAGCATTTAGGTCACTGCTTTTAAACTGTCTCCATGAGAGAGTTGTTACAACTAGAGTTTCAACATTCTGGCATGTGTTTGTCTGATTATCTTTAAAAAAAAAAAAAGAAAAAAAAGAAGTGAGTCTGGTTGAACAATTTCTGTGTAACTTGTTTCATGGAGGTGCCACATAACATGTAGGCATAAATTGCTAAAAAAAAAAAAAAAAGAAAGAACATAAATTGATGCGGTATAAGTTTTTTAGCTGTAATACAAAAATAAAAACATCTTAGAAAAAGTTACAAGCAACAATGTCATGCTGTACATTACCCACTAATTAGTTCTCTATATTCACAACACCCATTATGTTTTTTCTTTTTTCTTTTTTACATTTAGAGCATTTGGCAGACACCTTATCCAGAGCGACTTACATTTTTATCCTATCTTAAACACATCTGAGCAGTTAAGGGGTTAAGTGCCTTGCTCAAGAGCCTGATAGTGGCAACTTGGTGGTGATGAGGTTTGAACCTGAGCCGTTCTGATCAGTGATTCAGTGCCTTAACCTCTGAGCTACTGTGGCTCCCTTTTTTCTCAACCAACAGTTCACAGCAAGTTTGCCTGGAGGTATTTGAGAATTTGTAATCTTTAATATAATGGATACTGAACAGAAGAACAATGTGCGTCTCGGCCACAAACTGAGCTTGGCTGCTGCCATGGATGTAACTCTAGAGAGAGGGAGAGAGACAGAATAAGAATTTAAAAGAAAAATTACTTTACGCCAACATTTTGGTTATGAAAGCTTGAACTCACCACTTGACCAGTGCTAGGATTTTTGTGAGCATATGGAGGTCCTCGAATGTGGTTCCACATCTGGCCAGATGTCATGATCAAAACAAAACACTGAGGAGAAGAAGAGAAATTCTGACCATGTTAATTTTACATACTTTGGCTTACTAATTTAATAAACTGATGTGAAATTAAATAAAATATTTGATCTGGCTGTGAGGTTTATAATAATATACAGAATGCTATACTGTATAGATTTTATAACTCAAACAGGGTAGAACTGTTAATATGAAGAGGCTTTTTGCATTTGAGGAAGGAGTCTCCAGTGTGTCTGATTGTGTAACAGTGTGATGTGTACTCCGTGAGGCCGTAGCTGTAGACTTTATCACTCTATTGTTTATTGTTACGATAAATTCCAGCAAAACACTCTTTTATCAAATGCTCAATTCTATCAGTAGCAGATAATCAGTATCTCAACAAGCATAACGCAGGAGTAAATGTTTGTGTATAAATATTGTGAGGACTGACCAGCGCTGAAAAAGCCCAGACGTTTCTGTTGTAGAGAAACTCGAGATTATTGCGCCGCACGTACGCCAAACTGCCAATGAGGGCCAGGAGCAAGCCGAGCATCAGCGGCCCAGCATAGTTCGGTGGTCTAATCACTCTGATCTGTCAGGACAAACAAACACAAATGAAAATGAAGGTTAAACAAAAATACAGCACCTTCCAAAATTATTGGCATCCATAACAATAGGAAAAAATAAACATCACACAAAATAATTTTTTAAATCTTCCTCTGACATATTACCAGAAGCCATTTTTGTTCCAGAAAAAGAGTTTTATAGTGTCTCAGTGTCAGTCCCAGTGATGGAGGTGTGGCTTCTTTGCCTGTCAGTCCCAGGAAAGTGGGTGTGGCGTCTATCCCTATCAGTTTTAGTAAAGGAGTCCTGCCATCTAACACTTTTTACCAAAAAAAAAAAAGGTTTGCATACTACCTCATGATTAATCAATAATCTCTCAATCACACTGAAAAAAAAAAATTCATTGATCTTCCATATGTATAAATATCCAGATGTGCGTTGTTTTGTCCTGAAAGGAGATTTGCATACATACTGTACATTTCTGCTTGGCCATTATTGGAGAACAAAAAAAAAACAACAAATCTCTACATAAATGTTTAAAATGCGTATGCATATTTTTAGGAATCATAATAATTAAAATGTGCCGTCGTTTAACTTACATGAACCTCGGTTCTGTCAGCAACCCATCGAGCAAGCTGTTCAGCAGCAAAGCCTCGAACCTGCAGCTCGTACGTATCCGCGCGCTTGGGCTTCCCCTTGGGCGGGAAGTTGATGAACGTGGGGGCGGAGTTCATGTTTAGCTGGAGAAAGAGACGCGATTTTAAACTTTGCTTTAATGAGCTGCTCACTATCCAGTCAGCTCTACTTAAATCTGTGCCTACAGCGGTTGTTCAATGGAAACCTATTTATTATTTACACAGAATTTTGCTTTTCATTAATTAAACAACTTTAAGGTGATAGATATTACCATTATACATCGTCTAAAAGTGAAAGTGTTACATTAAAGAAAGGGTTACCATCTGAAAGACATCCGCTCCTTCATCAAAATCCACCATGGCAAAGAAAATCTTGTTAGTAAATGCACTGGAGTAACGCCAGGAATTGGCAAGGATTTGGTATTCCTCATCCGCCTGCCTGTACACACAATGAAAGAAGGGCAAACCATTATACAATTGCTTTATTTCATTATGTCATGACATCACAGAGCAGTCTCTCTGCATGCTTTGCAAGTTTCTCTTCATGACCTTGACATTTTCTATGTACGTTTGTGAATAGCATTGTGCACATGCAATTGAATTTTTTAATTACAACACTCATGCTACTCTGAACGCTTCGGTTGGCCATCCTCGCTCGCACTATCATACTAGATACTGTTTAAATGCCACGTCCTCCAAGAGTGCTGGAAATGGACAAATGTGTGCATTAATTTTTATCTTACTGTAATTAATGTAACGTAAGCAACCAAAACCCCAAAGCATGCGAGGCATGATTTCTGCATCCAACAAGGATAAAAACACCAATTACGATTCAAACCAAAATTGTGAGGAAATTTCCTGTGAGCATAGGTGTTCACCAAAACAATTGACATTCACAGAAGACTTCAAGCACAGTACTTTGTAAGACTCCTAACCACAGTAAAAAATTTGAACGGTGCAAACGTTTTTTTAAAGAAGGCCGTCTGTCCGTGAATGACAATGCCGGCCGAGGTGGCTCGGAGTCCACTGCAATCGTTTCAGCGAGAACATTCAGCTAAAACATTCAGCGAGTGGAACGCCTGATCACTGAAAAACAACTTCGCCGACTTGTTGCAGAGACGCGTCTGTCTGTGTGAGCTGTACACACAACCATTCAGCCACACCACTGGCTCTTTACAGAAACTTGGTTGGGAGTTATTGCCACATACCCGTTTAGTCCTGACCTCGATCCAATCCATTTACACACGTTTGGACCATTAGGCCAGAGGCTATCTATGACTTTAGATGGTATTTTGTAAAGGTTTCAAAATCGTGATGAGT
>JAOVVA010000052.1:1802506-1816106 GCA_028565275.1 Leiocassis micropogon | reverse complement strand
ACGATAGACCAAAATCTCTATCGGTTGACAAATTTCTACCGGTTAACCGTGTCTACCGGTATATCGCCCACCCCTACCTATGCTGATATTCTCTCAGCTCTTTGCTTCTATAAACAAAAAATTATTGAGAGTCACATATTAGACACGATAGCTAAACAATAAAATTATGCTTCTATTTGAAAATAAGCACGCAACAGGAGCTGTTGGTAAACTTGCCGTCCCTTCTTCCTTTTCACCTTTTCAAGCGTCCATTATTTAAGCCAAGAATTTCTGAAAATGACCCTTTGCCGTGTCCACTGATGATGTCACTAAGGGTGTTTTCACATTAGGGGAAAAAAAAGGCTCATGAAAGGCTTCCATGATGTATAAAAATTATTTTTTTTACATTTTTTTTTAGTGAGAATCTGATATTTTTCCATTAGTAGGTGAAGCACAACGTCTTTTAATGAGGGTTGAGCGGTGTGCTAGATTTTTTTATTTTTTTTGTTTCCAGTTGAGGTTTGTTGTGTTTTTAATCGGGTAATTCTTAATGGCAGTTAATCTAATAATAATCATTAACTCCCTTATTTCATATGATATGTTTTAATGTTTTCTACATCTATGCACGCCAGAGGGGAAGAAGATCAAAAATCAGTCACCTGACAAGAAATTGATTAAGTGATTGAGAAAAGAAAGCGAGTGTGTTCCTCCTGTTTATAACTACCTGGGAATTGTTCAGCTTCTCACAAGATACTTTCCTTTTAAATAAAGAAGGGCTTTCCCCCCTCGGGGGAGCGCCTGTGTGGTAAACAGGGAGCCGTTTGGGATTCAGGCTGAACTGTGTGGAGAGAGATTTCTATGTGAATAAAAAAAATAAAAAAATAAATTTAGATCAGTCCTAATTATCATTGTCATGTCACACAACTTTAATGAGTGTGGATTTTTTTTCCCACGGTAAATTCAACCAGACAGATTTGGCATTTATTTCGCTCCTTCTGTTACATAGTAATTCTTTATATATTTCCATTTCTTTTATTTAGCAAAGAAAAATTTTCTCGTCTCCACACAGCAACTCGGATAACATCACAGCTTGACAAAATATCTGTATCCACATACCGAAAGGCCAAAAAAGAAATTGCAGAGGCTTCTATATTGAAGAAAGAAAAAAAAGAAGAGTTTTTCAAGCTCAAGACGTAAACATAACACTTTAAACACTTTTACACTGTACTGGCGGTTTTGCTGATTTCCAGCACATCGACACTAACCATCATGGCAGTAATGACAGAAAGGCGAAGGCATCACAGGGTGCTCTAGCGAGTGCAAGTTAGTCCAGAAGCGACTTAAAATAATGCAATTCTCTAGTTGTAGCTCCTTACTGCAAATATTTCCAAATATTTCAAAGATGGCCAACCAGAATAGCATGAGATTCAGACCGCTCCAAAACCTATGGTGCAAAGTGGCTTCACCCTGATGACCGCAGGGTTCCATATTTTCCATTACAATTTTGCCTGTTTTTTTCTAGGGCACGGCACAGAGTAGCGTTCAACACTGTAGTGCATCATGTCTCCAGGGTTTGGAGGACATCTAACCTAGATCCATAGAAGAACATTACAGGATTAAAATAGCGTTCAAGCCACCTTTCAGTTCATCATCGTTTAGAAGTTAACTCAAGGGTGTTTATTTATTTATTTTTTTATTCCCTTTCTTTCTTTGCCCCCACGTTAACTGTATTTTCTCTCTGTAGATCTCCAGATGGCGCTGTACGAGCTCTGCTGGCATGTCGTCAACGGCGCTCTCAAGGTCGACGTGGCAGCCAGCCTCCTGGCCGATGCTATGGTGAGTTTCAACACCTCGTTAGAGCAAACCGAAGATTGCGTTATTAAACTTAAGACCATCTGTTGGGATTAGCGGCTTCTAGTGTGGGGAAATCTCCTGAGGTACAGTGAGACACAGGCATGTGGAGCCACACTTAAGTCAGTTTGTTTTTATTTATCTATTTATTTATTTATTTTTATTTAAATAAAGAGCAAAATTTATATGGAGCTATTTTAAACGCTGTGTAGCGTGCACTCGGCTTAGCTGTCCAGAAAGTAATTCGTTTTTAAAGAGAAGGTTGTTGACAAACATACCCGATTTGTAGGATTATTTGTCAACATCTTTTCTGTAAAACAGCTAACCTGGCACGCTACACAACACCTGAAATCTGGCTCATCTGCATACACGTGATGGCTTGAATCGGTTTGTGAATTGCACACGAGCGCTCGCGCCTCAAATCTTGCTTTTTCATGGAAATAAATACAAGGGCTATTTGTTTATGCAGAAACATGTAAAAAGGATAATAGCTTGTGGAGACTCGGCCAGCGAAGGCTGTTAGTTGAGCAAAGAGGACCAGAGCTAACTGCTTTCTTTCTTATTTCTTATAAGGAAGGTTTTATTTCTGCCTTTTGCTTATTTATTAGGAAACTGAAGCCACTTTATCACATTAGGAAATTTGTTCCCAAAGTGCTATAGGGTGCAGGAGAGCTTGCTACATCCTCGTCACGGTTTAAGAGAAATCGCAGCTGTTAAACAAAATTTTATTTTTTTGACCATGCTCAAAAATTTTAAATGTAGTGCGGAGGGGGGAAAACTCGTAGCAGTGCGCAAGACATTTAGAGGCGAGTTAGACCGGTTTGTTGACTTTGGATATGACAAATTTCTTGTTTAGCATTGAAATGGCCTTTTTTATTTTTTAACAACTCGTACCTTGGGTGGAGCAAATCTGCTAAAACGCTAAATCCAACCCTGTACATGGGTGCTACATGGCGTATGGCGGGATTTAGTACAACAACTATAATATATAAGGAATGTTGTGATAGCAGCAACAGTCGTGATCTTAATATTGACCAAAATTGTATTTTTTGTTGTATTTAATTATAATTGTTGCCATAATTATGTCTCCCTAGCTTTAACACTCATTCTCTCACTATTTTTTTTTCCTTGACACAAATAGGACAAAAATTTTTAGTTTAAAGTGGAAAACACTTTGTGTGCTTAAAGAAAACATTTTATTTTCCTTGGTCGTTTTAAAGCTTATACAACAGGCTATTTAAAATATAATCTTATACTCACCAATATCACCAAAATGATCATTTGTTTTGTCTGTCTCTCCTCCGTGCTTAAATCTGATTCTCCTCTGATAGCTCTGATAAGAAAAACTATATAAACTCAGGGACAGCGATGTGCATGAATGAGTTAAAAGTGCGCAGTTCATTGAATGTGCTGGTTTGTTCCTGAATGGTGAACCGAATGAATCAGTTTACAGCTAAAGGACGTGAACATGAGCGTTATTAACATGCAGTGTGATGATCGTTTTGATTTCTTATATTGCTAATAGACATCCTGCACTCTGCTAGCAGCTCATATACAATATCCTGGAAACTTATTTTATTTATTTATTTATTTTAATAGAGTAAGTGAATGATGGTTCATTCTCTCTAACTTTTCCTCTCTCTATCATTGCTTAGTGAACCTATCACTGCTCTGGGTGCACAGGGCTTTATTTTTAACGCGTCTCCGTCAGTCCAGTTGAGTCTTGTTCAGCGCCGAGACAGAGTTGTCAAAAAAAAAAAACTAAGATGTAAAACACACCTCACTTCAAAGTACAGTCAAATGTACTGCTGCCTAAAGTAGCAGTGAAAATAACAGCAGTTTTTTTCTTTGCATGATGGGTTTAATGGTTTTAAAAGACTGGAATTTTGTTCAAATTGCAAAATTTTATTAGAGATATTGTATTACAATTTTATTATTTTATACAATTTATATTTCATTCTGTGGATGTAACGTATTTGAATGTATTTATTTTCCTTAAAGTAATTGACTTTGACTTTGGCAGTTGTTTGTGTGCAATCAATATTTTACTAATACTCCCCTTGTTTTAGTTGACCTCTACATGAAAGTTTCCAAGTTACAATCTTGTGTTTCATGAGAAATAAATAACCAAAACATTTAACTCTTGCAAACACAACCTCCATAATCCTGTCGTCACTGTGCCTAAAGAAAGTCACCCTCTGACCGATCAGGATTGAAAATTCAATAAGTCTATCAGTCAGTAATAAACACACAAACAGCTTCCCCACACCCAGGCAAGACGATTCCGTTTCGTTTCCAGCGGCGCAAAAGTGCAAAGAAATAAAGTTGACTTTTACGGCGCAAGACGCATGGTTCACCCAGTGAACTCCTCCTGCAGAAGTAAATTAGGTTCCGCGTCAGCTCCGTGTCCCTTTACCCCACCGCCGAAAGATGTGAAATGGGTTGTCGCCGAGGTGTCACACACTTGTTTAAACTCACCGATCAGATCTGGAGTGTGGGATTGTCGCGGTCGCTTCTTTCATCTGCGGCGCGGAGGAGCAGAAGCACGTCATAGATTGCTTTCGCAGCTGCTCTGACAGTTTATCAGAGATGATGAAACCACCGTGCTAAGCAAAGCTGAAACGTGCTACTGATGGATTACTCGCTTCGATTTGCTTCCTGCCGGTGCACTTCTGTGCTTTTCTTTTGGATTTGCTTCATGTGCATCAGTCAGGGTTGAAAGGAATTCAGCTGTTATTAGGAGCGAGCATGTTTTTCACTCCACGTTCACATCAGACGCCAACAAGTCACTTACATTTCTCTGACTTCCTGGTAGTTTAAATGATATAAAATACACTGCCCTGCCAAAAGAGGGGAAAAAAAAAAGTCACCACCTTGGATTTAACTAAGTATGTTGTTAAGAGCCTTCCATTGGAGAATGAATGCACTGATGAGTAAGGTTCAGCTGCAACAGTTGTTTTTATTTTAACTGTAACCGATGCATTTCTTAACCAACTACGTCAGAAGACGCATCCAGTGTTCATTGCAAAGATGTTTCAGAAGAGCCAAATTGTCCTGCATCAGGCAAAGAAAACAACTAAGGATATTGCTGAAAAGAACTATAGAAGGCCTTATTAAAACCTGGAAGGTTTGTGCATCACATCAGAAGATGATCAGTGGTCAGGGAAACATCCTGAATGAGTGTGATGGGAGATCATTAAATGCTTAGTGAAATCAGAGAGAATAATTTACAGTACAGGGGAAAAAGGCTTCATTTTGCTAAGGATGGACTGTGGAGCATTGGAGAAAGGTCATGTGGTCTAATGAGCTGATGTGGTCTGATTGACCAGGGTAAGAAGAGAGGTGGATGAAGTGATGCACCCATCCTAATGGGGGCGGTGTTATGATCTTTGGTTGCATCTGTTGATCCAGGTCTAGTTTCAGCAACGTTATGTGCCCAAAAATGAGCTCAGCTGATGATGTGAATATTCTGAAGGACCAGGTTTTCCCATCAATGGATTTTTTTCTTTTTCTTTTCCTTATGGTACAGACATATTCATAAGTTGCCTTGTAACTATGTAAAATGACAATGAAGTTGAATCTAATTTAATCTAATCTAATATTCCAAGAATTTCCAGGATTCATTGTGTTTAAATTGTGAAAGAGTGGTTCAGGGAGCATTTTCATACATGGATTGTCCACCACAGACCATAACTGAATTGAGAATATTTGGGATGTGCTAGAGAAGGCTTTACGCAGAGGTCCTACTCGCCCATCATCAGTACAAGATCTTGGAGAGAAATGAATGCGACTTTGGTTTGAAATCAATGTTGACGTTTTTGTTTGGCCGGGCAGTGCGAGTTAAGAGTTATTGCTGTACAGGCAAGTCTTGTGGACATTGGGTTCGTTCTGTTTTCCTTCTGATGCGGTACTGTAGTGTCGTATAATTTCTCAAATTAAAATATTAGAGATGATCACTGACATGAGCTGTAGATTCATATCAGGAATCAGCAAAAGAGGAACTGATGCTTCATGATGACTGTGATAAAACTGTGTCCTCTTAAACATTGGTGTTATTATTATTATTATCATCATCATTTGGGTGTCTCATACTGATACATACTTTTTATCTGTTTCAGGAACTAAGAGAAGAAATGCCTTCGATTTTAGCTGATGTTTTCTGTGTATTAGGTAAGTCCTGGTTATGTTGTTCTTATACAGTAATAATAACAGCTGGGTTGAGGACCAAGGTTTAAGAAAATAATATTGGAAAAAAAAGGGTTAAAGATCATCAAAGATTAAAAACTAATTTATAGCATACAGGACAGCAAACAAATTACAATTGTTGTACAATACATCATATGTATTGTTTATATGCACGCTTATTGAAAATCATTTTAATTAAAAAATTTTGTGTATTATTTACAAAAAAAAATTATTTAATATTTTTTCATATATTTATATATTTTTATATAATTGTAGTTTTAATTAAAAATTCTTTTGAAATGCATTTTACAGATCTTTTTCGTTGATATGTACAGTATTTTTCTGTAACTACATGTCGCTGCTGCAAGAACTGTGTTTAGTCCACATAGTAGCACTGATTTTTCCGGCTTCATCTTCTACGGATTTACGGCTTCATCCTCTAAGCGTCCGTGTTTGAATCGGGTGGAAATCCGACCAAACGTGGACCGATAGAACGAAGTCTATACGAATTTTTTCTGTTGCACTAATTCCAGTAATAGAATCTTAACTGTTTAACATCTATTCGGTCCAACTCCAAAAAGATTCGCTCAGATTTCATTCACTCTTGTTTGTATTAGAACAAAACTCTCACGCACAGCAGCATAGAAACTTGCCAGCACGAACAAACCAAGGCGTGACACAAACACACCAGAGCACACGTATGATTGCTTACGATGCCTTAGAAGCATAAATCGGCCTTTAGCTCGTATCACACAGTATAGATGGTGAACACTGTGCTTAAGTGCCAAGATCACTACTTGGAGGAAATATTTAATCCTAAATATCAGAGCAGGTTAAGGTCTGTGGTTAAGCTCTGAGTTTTTGCTCTACACATTTTAGATGGTTGTGAGTTTGAAGCCTAGCACATCCAAGCTGTCCCTGTTGTGTTCTTGAGTAAGACTGTTAACCTAAATGTGCAAAGCTATAGTATATTGCACTGCGTTAGCATTCTCATCCAGAATAGACGCGAGTGCTTTACACAGATGAGCTGCTTCGGATAGGACTTTGGATAGACCCCCATCCTTTAAATGGCCCCCCTGAGGCATTTTGCAACAAAGAACACAACATGTTTATCCCTCCTTGAGGCTGACTCCACCCACTGGCCTTTTGTTTCTGCAGTACTGTATATGACCGTACTATGATTGTTGAGATCTTGAATGCGCTGCTCTCTGTGGCTTTAACACCCTTATCGGCATGTGTCTGTACAGGTATCGAGACTGGATGTCTAGAGGAGAAACACAAGCGAGACTATTTTACCCAGCTGGTGGGAGCTTGTTTGGTAAGTGCCCGTTTCCTCCACAACTGCAGTGCAGCACCGAAGCCGTGTTTATTTGCTAGTGTTCACCACTGTGTGGCAGTGTTGTCCTGTCAGTAATGCCAATTCCACCCCTTTTATTTTTTTGTGTGTTTTTTTTTATTTATTTATTTTTTTATTTAAATGCCTCTGCCTTTCTTGAAAAGTGCTGCAAAACACCCGGAAGCTTGCAGCTGCCCCCTTGCGATAAATAATTTTCCCTGCATTGCATACAAAACTCTCGGATTAGCAGTGTTTGGGATGTACATAGTCTGACCTAAATTCTGTCCAGTAAAACATATCTCTCGAATTCTTAAGTATCTGTTATTTATTTATTTATTATGTTTTTCCCCCGGGGGCCAAAATAATTACATCCTAATAACACATGAAACGGTGGTAACAAATAAAATCCGACATTTAGAGAAGAATCTTGAATAAAGTCAGCAGTCGGAACGGATCCCTTAAACGACCGGCTAATTTCTCCTCTCAGGTGAAGAGTCGTAAGTCTCGTCTTAAAATGGCCGCAATTTACAGAAAGCAGAGCGCAGTCATGTTTTTCTCGCCTTTGAAAAGGCATTGAAAGTGACAATTCTCCAGCTTTATCTGTTATTACAAGTGACCTGATGAATTATGTGTTTTGTTTTATGCCCCCTCCCCTCCGTCTCTCCCTCCCTTCCTCCCTCCAGGGTTGTGTATCTGACGCCGTCCTGAAAGAGAGACTCGACCCCGACACGCTCGAGTCCCTCGGCTTAATCAAACAGGCACAGCAGTTCAACCAGAAGATTGTCAAAATCAAGACCAAGCTGTTGTGAGTAATTTAAACGTAATGGATTCTCGCTGTACTCATTATCAAGCTGTCTTCACTGCCGTATCTAGTGTGTTGTTTCTGTTGTGTGCGCGTGTGTGTGTGTGCGCGCTTTAAAAGCGCAATTATTTTTTTCTGCATCTGTGAATGTGCGCATTAAAAACACATGCGTTAGGGGGCAGTGATGGATTAACCGAGTCAGATTATAAAGTACGCTGCGATGAGTAGGAGAAACAAAACGCTGGATGCAATTAACAAGTTTAATTATTAATGCTGTACTTGAGGATCATGCCGTAGCCGTCTGTTTACTCTGAAAACCAAGCCATCTACATCGGTGGGCTTGATCCAGCATTACAGGAACAACACTATGGCCAAAATGTTTATGGACACCCGAATGTCATGCCAACATGTGATTGGTGAGCATCCCAGCCCCTGCTTGTTCTAGTTATAATAACCTCTGCTCTTGCAGGAACGCTTTCTACTTCAGTGCTGTGTAAAAGTATTTGCCCCCTTACTGATTAAAAAAATAAATAAATAAAAAATTAAATGATTGAGATCATCAAACAAATTTTATATTACACAAAGATGACCTGAGTAAAAACAAAATGAGATTTTTAAATTATTATTTCATTTATTAAGGGTAAAAAAGCTGTCCAAACCTGCCTGGCCCCAGGTGAAAAGAAATCGCTTCCTAAATTTAGTAACTGGTTGTGCCACCCTTGGTAGAAACGATTGCAATCAAGCATTTGTGATAACTGAAAATGAGTCTTTCATGTCGCTGTGGAGGAATTTTGGACCACTCTTCTTTGCAGAATTGTTTCAATTTGGCCACATTGGAGGTTTTTCAAGCCTGAACGCCTATTTGTCATCTCAATCGGATTTAATCCAGACTTTTGACTAGGCTGCTCCAAAAAGCTTAATTTTTTTAAATACATTTTTTTTTATTTTGAGCCGTTCAGAATGAACTTGCCGGTGTATTTTAGATCATTATTCTGCTGCGTAACCCAGATGTGCTTGAACTTGAGGTCACAAACTGATGGTCGGACATTCTCCTTCAGGATTTTCTGCTAGAGCGCAGAATTCAAGGTTCCATCACTTATGAAATGGGGTCCAGATTGTGAGGCTGCAAAGCTTCAGCACCAGACCATCACACTACCACCACCATGTTTGACTGTTGGGATGATGTCCTTTTTATGAAAAAATGATGTTGGTTTTATGCCAGATGTAACAGGATGCATACCTTCCAAAAAGTTACTTTTGTCTCATCAGTCCACAGAATATTTGCCTGAAAGTCTTCTACATAGGGTAGTTTTGGACAGATTTTTCACTTAATAAATTAAATTATCATTTAGAAACTGCAAGTACTTTTTCACAGCACTGTAGATTTTGGAGTGTGGCTGTGTGGATTTGTGTTTATTCATCTACAAGAGCATTAGGGATGTTTGGCACTGATTAAGCAAGGAAGAGTTCATTCAGTTCATGAGGATGAGATCAGTGCTCTGTGAAGATCACTTAATTTCTTTCATTCTTACCTTGGTAGACCGTGTCGTTACAGGGCTGGCTTTGTGCACACCGGCGTTGTCGTGCTGGAAGAGGTTCATGCTGCTTAGTGCTTCGGTGGATAAAAATTGTAATTTGTGGTGTACTTTGTGTTTTTTTTTTTCCCCCCTATCAGTGTAAGGAAGGCTCACTTGTAAAAAATAAATAAATAAGTAAAAATCTAAAGTCCAAATACCATTCTTGATCATACTTAAATGGTCTGTTTTCACTTAACCCCCTGTTTCCTCTCAGACCCGTCCCAGTTCTTTGCTGTGTGGATTCCACAAGGTGTTGGAAACCTTCCTTTGAGCTCACCACATTCCTTTGGCCACCGCCAGCTTGAACTGTTGACTAAAGGCAGCTTGGCTCCACAGATTCATGTTATTTGTGCCAAATTCTGACCCTACCATCTGCATGTTGGAGCAGCAGTTGAGATTCGTCAGACCACGGAATTTTTTTTCTTCTCCTTTTTATTTATTTATTTATTTTTAAGTAATTAGTTTTTTTTTGGTCATCAGCTGTCCATGGCTGTCTGTGCCCACGCATATTTTGCTGACGGGACATGACCCCATGTGGTCTTCTGTCTCCTGTTGTAGCCTCAGAGGTTCGACATCCAGTCTAAGAAGCATTTACGCTGACTGTCGTTGTAGAGAGTTTTCTTTAGAGTCATCGTAGCCTCGATATCAGCTTGAATCTCATCTGAGCTCATTTATCAACAAAACAGGATGTCGTTTCCATGTAAACCTCAGACCATGTGTGTGTGTGTGAGAAGATTTTAGATAATCAGCAGATTCTGAAGCACTCGAACACACCTGTTTGGCCCCAACAGCCATGACACTTTCAAGGTCACTGATCAGATAATTTACTTCTGATGTTTGTCTAAGAATTATCTGAAACTCTTGACCTGTATCTACATGTTTTTATGTATTGCCTTGCTGCTGATTAAATAATTTCAAGACTGAGCACATTCTGGGATGATCTCAGTGACAAAGAATAGAAAATGTGAAGACAGTTAGTGTATGTGCATCAAGGTACTACATGACAAAGTTAACACGTGTAAATCCTTGGCTTGACAGGTTGACCTTGATTTTGGATCAAAAGGGAAAGATCTTGGTGACTTTAAAAGAGGATTCGTTATTGAGCTTCAATCACTCTTCAGCTGGCAGCCTTTCAGTAGGAACTGTAACTAAAACTCTATTTGCATTTAGATCTAAGGGAAAGACATGAGTAATTGCTCGCTACAAAAGTGACTCACAACCGATGGTTTGGTGTCACCAGGATTTTCTCAGAATTAACGTCTAGCCCTCTAGTGACCTTGTTAAAATAGAAATTTAATGGTTGCCAATCATAATGTGTAAGTATTTGGTGGAAGGACACAACTGTAAGCTGTTCATAATGAAGCTCATGTAATAGTAACTTCACTCAGGTTTTTTTCTGCACTAGAAAATAAATTAGAAACTGGGTGTATTGCATAGCTTGGCAAATTAACACCCAATCCTTCAGTGTCTTGATTTCCACTACCACACAAGCCTTAACCAAGTACCCATGCACACAATCATGGTGAATTTCGGTCACTCGTCGTACCCAGGGAAGCCAAGCCTAGAACAGTGCACACTGGTCAGTCAGATTATAGTCTTAGTACCGCGTTTAGTGTATTTAGTAGGCAGTAGTGATGGCTTGTTCATGAACGATTCGTTCTTCTTGAACGAGTCTTTAATGTGACTCAGAAGAACGAGTAGTCTCGGAGACCTATTTTCTACTGGGCGCGCATCCGCAAAAGCATCGCAAAACCTCTCTAGGTTATATACAGGAAACAGAAATAATTAACTACCTTACTGAGTCTTTTTACCTTTTTGTCACATGACTCCCATAGATCCCATATCATTGTCCATAGCACCCATATGCAGTGCAATAGATTCAAAAGAATGAAGGACTCAGACTAGAAGGCTCATGAGAAGAACCGCTCAATTCTGTTTCCTGTGTAATGAACTGCATAGCGTCTATGAGACGTCACGTGACAAAAGAACGAACGATCCGGACCAAAAGATACGAGAGGTGAGCTGCTCGTTCTGTTTTTCATATGTCCTTAGCTGCATTGTAATATTTTCATTACTGGAACTATAGCCAAAAATTGTGTATGTGGATGTATTGGTGGTCTGTTTATTGAAAATTTATCATTTTATTTAATTTCCGATCAAAAGAACGAAATTAACTATATTATTTAAAAAAGATTTCTTCATTTTGATGAACGAGATTCAAAGAACCGAGCCACTAAAATGATCCAAACTTTCCATCACTAGCAGGCATCACAATTATTAACTTTTAAACTACCCACACATCTTATTCAAATTTCAGAAAATATCTGTCATCTTTCCACCAAGCTGAGGCACAATCCAAATGACGACCTGTGCAAATTCATACACCACTTATTATAGCTACTAATATATTATTAGTAGAGGTGCCTTATGGTGCCATTATTTTTTTTCTGTATGTCCCAAAAGGTTGGAAATTAATGCTGGTCGTATGGATGGAGTGATTGGCCTGTGTGAGGTTTGCTCATACATGTGGAAAATTCCAATCTTTCAGATAGAAAAATCATTTTCTTTTTGATCGGAAATAAAATGCAGTGGTCCAGTCAGAAAATGACAGAAAATGAAAAACTGGTTCTCAATCAATAAAAAACAAACAAACAAACAAAACAGCCCTTTTAAATCTGCCCCTTTAAAACCTCCCCATACTTATCATACTTAATACTAGGAAGTTAAAGTGTTGGAAGCGTGAATCAGCAGAAAAAGTACCCTGCATATTTAGGTCTCTTGTTTTAATGTTTAATTTTGCACTTACCCTCAACCTTGTATAAAAACGGAGTCATGGGTCTCCTGCCTGCTGCTATAAAGAATTGAGAAGATTGGTCAAACTGTTTGAGAGCAATTGAGCATGGTTTGAGACCTGACAAATACTGGATTTAGTCATAAGAATGTTGAATGCGTTATTCACTCTGGCTGATTTTCAGCTAAGAACACGAACCCTTTTGGGCCACTTTAGCTAAATTGGCATCCTGGAAACAATTTTTAAAATTGTCACGACATAACTTGAACGCCTCTTTTCTCGATTATTAATCTAGGGTGCAAAGTTTTTAGCGCCTGTGTTTCATCTGTAAAAAAAGTAAAAGAATCACAGAACTGCACTTGCCTTGGAAGTTGAAAGCTTGTTACATTTTCTGTGTCTGGGAGTAACACACACTGTAGTATACAGACTCGTTTCTAGTCTATACGGGTACAAAGATGAGGAGTTTTCCGTGTTTTGTGCAGGAAAAGCGGTGCACCATTGCACCCAATTTCTCCAACTGTATCATTATTGTTATTATTTATAATTTTACATAAAAGCGAGAAATTTTCTGTAATGAACATTATGTAGAGAGTGCAATTTGAGGTTGTCTTTGATACCAAGTAAGCTGGTAGAAACCACAGAAATCAGAACAAAATGAGGTCAACTTCAGCATTAAAGGCTATTATGCAAAATGTACTTTTCGTTTAGACATTTAGATGGCTTTCCAGTCTGTATCAACATATAAATAAAAAAACCACAAGGACAAAACATGTCTATTTGTGACCTCATATACTAAGAGAACCCTCCCTAGCTTAATACTCAGCTCTGCCCAGCTCTGGTGATCAGCTGTGCTTTTACGAGCTACAGTAAATAACCCAGCCTTCTTTGGCTCAGTGGCGACTAATTGCTAACCTCTAATGGCTAACCTAGCCACCTAGCAGGTATATCAGGCATGGCAGAATGCAGGGATCTCTGGTATATTTCAGCTGAATAATTAACTGTTATTTTTTGGACACCTTTTAAGGCCCAGATTCACTTGTTTCAAAAGAAGCATAATATGTAACCTTAAAAAAAAAAGA